>JACEGR010006477.1:0-60335 GCA_014170235.1 Listronotus bonariensis | reverse complement strand
GAGTATAGATATTAGAAGGGAAAAATATTTATGCACTTTTTTCATGCTGTTCAATAAGGTAGATTCAAAAATATATTTTTCCGATTTTATATCTTTTTAGGCTATGAATTAGCGATTATGAACCACCCTGTATATCTTTTGACAATTTTTAATATAGCTTTTAGCATTTTAGATAACGCAAAAATTTTTATAAGGATTATTGTTTTTTTTTAATATTATAAATAAAAAGTTTACAGGTATAGTTAAGTCCATCTCTGGACACACTGTATATAAATATCCACACGTGAATTATATTTTTTTCTGGGTTTTTTTTTAAGTATAGCGTATTTAGTCGATGTGGTTGTGTTTGCGATAAAAAAGTGGCCGCCACCGGCTACAAGTAGCTTCAAGCTTGAATGAGCCACCACGAACGCCAAGTCTGCGACTTGTCTATTTAAATTGCATGAAAAGATAATTAATTCAGCAGCGTGTGGCGGCCACCGGTCGCGACCCCAAATCACTGTGTTTGCAACGGCTCTAAATTTCAAATATTTCGGATGTCGAACTGGGCAAGCGCGTCACTTGTTTTGTCGGACAAGTTAACCACAATGTTTTACATGCAATTTTTAAGGACTGTGTCAAAAATCGTAAGAGTTACAGTCACGAAATTTGAATAGCCCGATACCCGAAACATGTGTTTAAACCTTATGGTTTCATGACTGTAACCATTGTACCATTTTTGGTTCAATGTTCAAAAATTGCATATAAAACATTGTTGTCAATTTAGCCGACAAAACGTGACGCGATTCCCAGTCCGATACCCAAAACATTTAACATTCATAGGTTCTTTCATATATGTCGGTATAAATATTCGTGGTAGACTTCGTCAATGGAACCCTGAAAAGTTTTTACAGGGTTCTTATCATAGTCCAATTCACTACTAGACCAGGCACTAGTAGGATCTTATACATAGAAATACTTAATGAGTTTTCCTCTAACTTTGTTTGTGAATAGTGAAATAATTTTGTTTTTGATATATAAAATTTGTATATACTTTTTGGTGACCTAGCTTTACTTAGGGTTTTAAAATTAGAATGGCGCAGTACCAGAGCTTCCTAAATTTCTGTTCTTCTTCTGGACATTTAGTAGCCATGCGTAGCTACTAATTTATACATATATTGATCCATATTTCCAACCAATGTATTAAACGGCAACGGTAAAAAGTAAATATGATGTATTTTAAAAAATCTATTTGCAAAACAAAGACTCCTCGGTATAATTGCTTTAAGCCGAGTACTCAAAATGTTATTCCAGTCTAGTGAATGGATCCTGAGGGTAAATTTGCAATTCTTATTTGGTGCGTTGTCCCCATCTCCCTTACCCAAATTTAATTTAGGATTTACAGCAATTTCTGCTTTTATTTTTTCGTTTTATTCGTATCTTATTTGAACTGTAAACATCATTTATAATACTTATCTTCCAAAATAAATAATTGTATGATGGAGGCCACAAAACCAAAATATATCCCCAAAGCAGAAAGTTTAATAAGATGTTATTATTTCATTTTTTAAAGCTTGATTGTTTGGGTAAATTTTATTAAAAATGACTTTATGTCGCTCTTAGTGATAGCAATAATAATTAAAAGATGCTTTAAAAATTATACAGGGTTATTTCTAGGTTGGTATTTTCCTTTTAACACTGCATCGAATGCAAAAAAGAAATGTTTTCAAATAAAATTATGTGTGAAAATGGGATATTTACTTTTACTCTTTTTACTCTTTCCGAGATACAGGTGGTTAAAGTTTTAAGAAAAAAAATACCTCTTTTGTCATAACTTTCCTACAGCTTCAGATATTTTAACAAAATTTGTATACTTCTTTAACCATCACAGTACATGCCAGTGGCGTTCGAACAAGATCGTACTAATTTTTTTATTTTAATTTAAAAAAAAATTACGCCACTGCTTTTCCGTCGATTCAAAATTATTTTTGAAATACTCATTTACTTTAGAGTTAATTTGGTTTCTTGATATGTTTCCGTACGACAAATGGTTTTTGTTAAAAAAAAATAAAAGCCATTTTAATACGCGGCAAAATCAATAAAATCAAATATATATTTTTATTGAACGTGGATATTTTCCAATAAAAACACAATCTGTAAGCTTTTTAATTGCTACATTTACATTTAAACAGGCGTTTTAAAGGATGTTCAAAGTGAAAACCCAGAAAAGACATACAGGTATCCGGTTTAAAAGAATTTACTACATGGCAGAAGTAGGTTCTCCATGGTGAAGTCATTACTACAGTTTAAAAAATTGACCAGAAAAAGTGCTCCCGCATGGACTTTTATTTGGAGTAAATACTACGAAGTTATTGCTTAAACTTGTGGTATTAGTACCCATCTTGTTTTTATTCATTGGGTGGTATAAATAAAAATGAAGTAGGAACTAATACTCCATATATTAGGATTTACATCAAAGTATTTACTTCAAAACTTAAGTAGCTACTATGTTAGGAAGTATCTACTTCGGTTTTCCTTACTAACGAATATAGAAAATAGCGTAGTATTTACTTTTACTTGTGGTAGGTACTTTTATTTGAAGTAACGATACTACAAAGTAAATGCTCTTTTTTGTATAAGTGCCTACTTTATTTTTATTTATACGACCCATTACCTTTAAAACTATTAATTTTAGTTTTGCAACAAGATACTAAAAAAAAGGATTTAAGTATCTACTTAATTTTAAATCCCAATTGAAATTGCTTAGAGGTTCTTTGTCCACTTAAATTTTATTTTACAGTTGTCCAACTTTATTTTTATCCTAACGAAAGTTCATTGAATGGAACAAACCGTTCTTAACTTGTTACAAGCGATTTACTGCATTTTGTTGCATTTGAGGCTCATTACCGGCTTGCCTGGTGAGAGCTTTCTTCTCCTTGAATACAGAGTTATAGAACGCAGGAATTTTGTGCAGGGTTACTCAAAAGGGCTAAACAGGATCATATTTTTGATTTTATAAGAAGAGTAAAATAACCATCTGGTGTATTTAGTTTAAAAATTTGGATATTTAAAGAAGTAATAGAGAATTATTGCACAGGACAATAAGGCCTGGCACTAATAATACCGGCCTTATTTTGACATTTGAGCTTGCACAGATGCATGGTGGGATAGGGACTTCCTTAATAAGGATAGTGCCTGGCTTTATTTATGTCGGTTTTAGGTCGTGCCTTATTTTGGTCTTATTTTAACTTCGAAATTGTTCGTATAACCGAACGGCTGCCGACCACAAAATCAAAAAGTTTTTAGAAGTAAAAATACTTAATACCTTGCTTTTGAAATGTATCTCTGGAATTGTATAAAACAAAACTCTACAACACAAAACAGTAAAGCAAAACTACTAAAATTTGTTTTCCTTTTTTAGGTTAATGGTACTGTCAACATGATTTGCAATAACTCTAAATTATGAGTACAAGCAGCAAGCAGTAAATAGGGACGGTATTAATAATACTCGAGCTTAATAAGGCAATTTGCAATAATTCTCTAATATTTTTGAGTCTTGGAATAAACAATATTAAAAATATTTAAATGCTTGGACACCAAAGCTCCTTAATTTACAACAAATAAATTATATTTTTCTTGAAATGTAAAAGGGTTCTATTTTACTAAAAGCCAAAAAATGAGGTAAGTCCTAGGTACCAGATCGCACCCATCTTCCTATCAATCTGGGGTGTTAATCAGACAGACAGACTGAAATCGCATTCAGTAAATACGAGCATCAATTGTAGCGGGGTGGCTATATATGTTATGACGCACAAGGAAAATATTCCCTACTGTCTTGAGTGATCAACGGTACAAGTAGACGCTTGTTTTCTATGCTATTCACCACGAATCGATACAGCCTCACTGATGAGTTCCTGTAAGGCAGGTGAAACCGGTCTGGGGAGAGAGTCGTGGTGGATAGCATAGAAAAGCCGGATGTTTTCTTTTGGCTGTCTTTAAAGGAAGTAGAATATCATATATAATACACTCAAGACAGTAGGGAATTTTTTCCTTGTGCTTCATAACATATATAGCCACCCCGCTACAATTGATGCTCGTATTTACTGAATGCGATTTCAGTAGGACATCAACGGCAGGATTTAATATCCTACCGCTAGACAATGAAACTTGTCTAATAAGTAGACGCTTGTTTTCTATGCTATTCACCACGACTCGGTACAGCCTCACTGATGAGTTCCTGTAAGGCAGGCGAAACCGGTCTGGGGAGAGAGTCGTGGTGGATAGCATAGAAAAGCAGGATGTTTTCTTTTGACTGTCTTTAAATATATATATATATATATATATATATATATATATATATATATATATATATATATATATATATATATAGTATTAGTGGGATATTATATTTACTTACTACTGTGAGAAGATTGGTGCGATCTAGAAGCTAGGACTTACCGAATTATTTCTTAACTTTTAGTACATAACCATAATTTTAGTTGTAATTAAACCGTTTAACATGTATTTTTTAAATATTTTATTTTCAAGTTTTAATTTTTGTTGGATGTTCTTCTTATTCACTTTATTTTACTAATCAAGCCCTTTCATTTAATACCGATATTAAGGTGGTTGTGGATAATATAACAGCCATTTTGTGGCGGTTGCCCTCTTGGATTTATTTTATTTTTTTATAATAAGCCTTATTCGACCAATCAGGCCCTTTTATTTTATACAATACAAATCCCTAAGTAATATCTATTCTTATTATTTTTGCAATTTATTGCTTTTTTAATAGTTCTTCAAGTGATTTAAAGTAAAGTGTTTTGAAAAGTTTCTCTTTGTCTCCAGGCAACAATAGTATTAGTACCTTTATAATAATTAACGCTTTAATTTAATTAACCGCAAGTTTACGCATTAACTTAGAGGTTTAAGAGAAAAACATGCTATATGTTTTAAAATTGTTTAGTTGGGCATTTTTTGCATATATGTTTGGTCCTTATCCGTCCATTGTAATTGGATCTCAAGAAGTAATGGGTTTAAACAAACATCACAAAAATCTTTGGTGAATGATACCAAAAAAACTTGATTCATTCGACTAGATTCAATTAAAGTTAAGATTTTAAACCCAAGTAATATACAGCTGTAGAAATTAAGTTTTTTAAAATTATTTATATTAATTGTTAAAATGTTTTTGAGTGTAGGGAAAGTCTTTATTCACTTTGCGTTTAATTTAAACTTAAGTCGGCTAAGTTTATTGAGCTTCTTTAAAAAGTTCGCCAAGCACAAAGAAAAGTTCATTAAATGGAACAAACTACCCTTAACTTGTTTCAAACGTTTTATCGCATTTGGTCTACTCTTTTACCTTTTCTATCTTATTAACGTCTCTCTAGTTTTGTGCACTTAAAAGATAAAAATAAATTGTGTAAAATGTAAACCTAAAATATGCTTTATGCTTACTTTTTCAGATAAGAAAATGGTCTTAAAATGTGAAAAGACACCTTTTTAAATAAATTATAAGTTTATAAAGACAGTGTATCTACGGAAGGTGGCGTCATAGAGAAATTTTTTATTATTAAGTTTACAAAAATAAGTTATTTTTTCATTAAGAGTTCTGCATGGTCCAAAACCTTTAACCAATAAACATCAGATTTTGAATAATTGTATCGACAAGGTTTGGCCAAAAACGTAATTTTTGCTTAGGAGTAAATTACCTGTATTTTTGCTAATATTGAATATTAATAATAAAAATACCTTTTTCAAATAAAAATATAATTCACCTTTACATATGCAATTTTGTCTTACTACAAGAAATTTTTTTATACATATGTTTTTTTGGAATACCATTAAATTTTTTTGTATGTTACCAGATAATTCACGAAGGTTCTTTTAAAATTTTCTTAAAAAATTTATAAATATTAAATGTATTAGAATAAAGTACAAACTTAAATTTAAACTATTATCGAATATAAAAATATTTAAAATAATAATTCTAAACATCTTTTTATAACAATTTTTTATGTTAGCTTAAATACAGGTACTTTTCCTTATACAAAAATTTGAATTTTGGCCAAACTTCGCAGACAACTGATATGATTTGATTTCTGATTGCATTTTAGGGTTTTGGACCATGCATAACTTTTATAGAAAATAACTTTTTTTTCGAATAATAACCAAAAAGTTCCCCATATGACGCTAACTTACGTGGACACACAGTATGATGTTGGTTTTGCATTTTTTAAAAAAAACTAGTTATTATTATTTTTTTAAATTAATTTTTAAATAAAATATTATAGTCCCTGAGCTAGTAGTAAAATGGACTGGATCATGACAACCCTGTAAAGACCTGTTTAGGGGTTCATTTTGACAAGTCTACTTTGAATATTCATACCGCCATATATGAAACGGGACAGCACGAACGCGTAACTTTTTTTCGGATAAGTTTTACACAATGTTTTACACGCATTTTTTAACATTGTGCCAAAAATCGTAGAGGTAACAGTCATGAGACCCTGAGGCACAGGCACACATTTGATATTGACAGGCTTGTTAATGCGCTGCTTCCATATATGGCGGTATGAATATTCATGGTAGACTCGTGAAAAGGACCCCTTAAAAGGTTTTAAAAGTGTTCTTTTGTGAAGTCCATTTTATTACATTCCCAGGGACTATTAGATAGTATGCTTTCATTGGTAAAATTGGGCAAATTTAAATTGATTTAGTTGTTATTGTAAATAATACATTAATTTATGTAATGCATTGCAAAATAAAAATAATATATTGGTATAAACTGTTGTAATAATAATTTATATAATTTGTTATTATGTCTAATTTATTAAAATTGGTGTAAATATACTTTATTATTAAAATTTGTAACGTAATAATGCATATACATATTTTGTGTATATATCCTAAATATTTTTAAATAATTTTTATTTAGGCCCTTCTGAATGAACAATGGTTTTAATTTTGATTTAGGAATGCAAAGTGTTGTACAGATTGATTGGAATATGTTACATTTTTAATTTTGTTTCTTTTTAAATTCGCCGAATTATAGGTATCTAAAGCATTTTTGAAATCCGGAATTTGAAGTTAAAAATTATAAAATCATTAAAACAGGTTTTAGTTTAATAATTTATAAAAGCTTTTTGTTTTCGTTTGATACAGGTAAGTAAAAATATTGTAATAAGGTAAAAATCAGATAAAGTTGCACTTAAAGGTACATCTGGCAATAGCTTTTTCCAGCTATTTACGGCACATCTTCTTCTTGAGCGTAAGGTGATTCCTAGATCCTATCCGTTGATATATTCATAGCTTTTGACCGAGTTTGGCATGATGCGCTCTTCAAGGAACTCCCTTCTTACGGTCTTCCAAATAAAAACTCTGTTCTTGGCTTTCAAATCCTGTTTCTAATCGCCGTATATCAGTTATTGTGAATGGCTACTTTTCAACCTTCTACCAAATTAATGCTGGAGTACCTTCGTGCTGGCTACCGGCATTAACTGTGTTTCGTCTTTATATTAACTTCCTTTTCTCTCTTCCACAACTTATTCAGTTTATAGTTTTATTGACTATAGTGCCCTTAACTTCACCAATTTTCAGACTTTTAAACCTATCTCTAGGTCCGAGCAATGTATACTAGACTGGGCCAAAAATAAGAAACATTTTTTTTTTTAACGGAAACTGTTAATCTTAAACCTTCGACCAATTCACGATATTAAAGGAAATTAAATTCTATATAAAAAGCTCTTTTAGTAAATTTCTGTTAAACAAGCCGTTTTCTTGTAATCGCGCCTAAAACATAATTTTTTTTTATTGGCTCACTTAGGTTCTGAATTTTTTAAACTATCATTAATATTAATATCGTTATAAAACAAATAGAAATTCTTAAGAAAAACTGTATGCCCTACAAAAGAAATCTCCTAGTATTTCTTGATAAATCCATTGAATTAAATTTTTATCTTAATTTTAAGATTGAATAACTTTTAAAGAAATGAATTTATCAAAAAATGTAAGAAGACCTGTAGAGCATAACATTATCCTTACAAATAAATTTTTATCCTATAAAAGTATTATTATTTATGGTAGTTAAAAAAATCCAAAATCACGGTAATAATATTAAAAAAAATTTAAGGCGGAAACGGCTCGTTCTATGGAAATTTTCAAAGGAAGCTTTTTGTGGAGACTTTAATTTTCTTTAAAAATATGGATAGGTTAAGGGTTCAAGAGTGACTGATTCCGAGAGTTTTTTTATAAAAATGGAACAATTGTTGAAAAATCAATAATTTTAATGATGCACCTCCTAATGTTTTTATTAAGGGCTGCACATTTTAGGATATTTTTCTTTCATCATTATGAACTAGTATATTACATTACAAGTGTGGAAAATGACTTATTCTACACGAGTGGGAATATTGCAGAAAATCATTTTCACACGAGTACTGTACACTATTTTTCCTATGACCACAAATTATTTACCAAAAAAAATTAAAGTTTGTCTTTACAGAAAAATAAAAACAATTGAGAACTTTGCAACACTAGGGTGATTTTTTCTTTGTAACACTAGTGTAATATGTACTTTTCCTCACTGCTATATTATACTGTTTTGACAATATTTTTACATCGAAAATCACCTACCTAGAAGCATTATATAACTTTTATCATTTTGGAATTTAAAAAGGCCCTCACTTAATACAAATTGTATGGTTTGGTTAGGTAATAATGGTAATAGTTTAATACGGTTTTCTGCTATTTTAAGTTTTTTTAAAATTATTGATACTTACATATTTTAGACATTCTTCTAAATAAAACGTAAGTGGCGCATATTCAAAATATTCCGTTTTTTAAAAAATATCAGTAAACAAACTTACGGGACCGAAGAATGAAAAGGGGTGCTGGGTGGATAAAATTGGTAAAACGAGTTAATGAAACTAAACATAACATGTAAAATTAAGTAAAATTACATTTTTTTTCTTATATTTTCAGAAGAAATATAAAAATATGAAAATTGTAAATGCATAACCTAAAGTCCTAAAAGTAAGAAAAAACGACTACCAAACGTCCGTTATACCATGCAAAATATGGAAAGCATTTGGCAACGTCCGAAGGGTGTAATTTTATTTATGAATGGATAAAAAAAGTGGATTGATTCATAAACTGTGTATTAGCCTCAGGTTTAATTAAAGGATTAGAAAAAAAGATTTAACAAGTTGTTTGAGTACACGAAGAGAGAGAAAGAAATTTGATGTTCTGGCGCTTTAGGTAGAACGGTCAAGCGGCAAGGCTGCCTCTATAAGTGCGTGTTAAAGGTAGGAGGGAGATTTTTTATTTGGACTACTTACCTGACAACACTGTACCACTGAGCAAGCAGTCAAGGAAAGTTGTTTTTTGTGGTTATGTCTACTTTTGTTTATGTTTTTATTTTTTCGGAAATTTTATTATAACTCTTTTAAATATTAGAAGAAAGCTTATACTGTGTAGTAACTTAACGTTAATAAGATGATTTTCGCTAATTTGGGTTCTACTGTTTAAGGTAAGTAAAAAGTTTTTTTACTGTCACTACAATAAATATGTCACTTGCAAAACCAATAGCAGTATTTAAAATGACATCATAATATATATCACACGTGTGTTGTAAAGTACTTTGCAGCACTAGTGCTGTAAAGTACTCTGCACCACTAGTGTGATGAAACCAGTGTGCTATTTGCTATTTTCACAAGTGGTCGTAGGAAAAATAATTTTACAGTACTATTGGAACAAAAAAATGTTATATTTTTTTGGCCCAGCCTAATGTACACATATTCAGCCAATCCAAAGGTTCACATATGCATTACCGTTTTTTAAATGCCTATATTCTTTGCTCAATTTTTACCTGTTAGTGTTCTACACGCTTTAGATTGTTTCTTTTTACGCATTACCTGTAAACCCTTTAAATTTGCCAAACGTTTTTTTACAAAACCTTAATTAATTATTGGATTGGAGCGCCAAAAATATCGTCCATTTAAATGCATAAAAACATCGGTTGTCTGCAAAGTCGGTTTACTGATTATATTTGAACGTGACAACGTCATAAAAAATTACTGATGGAATGGTTGCATTTTTCAAAAGAAAATTAAACAATTGACATCACATTCAGTTTTCACTGCACTTGTTAAATTTAACATTTAAAATTTGGAAACATCATTAAAATTTTTTACCTCTAGCTTTTATTTTAATGATGAAAGCACTAATATTCAACAATATATCACTGATCATATATTTAATATCGAAAGAGTGATTACCTTTGTCGCCACAATTATCGTTGCTATAAACAATTGACACCAAATTGACTTTTCACTGCACTTCATAATTGACGAAAACATATAAATGTACACTTAAGTAGAAAACATGTAAATGTACACCTAAGTAGGAGAGAAACAGATGTCGAACGCTGCCCAACGCGGAGGCCGATTGTGCCTTTTTCGCGCTTTCGCTTACACTTAAATAGAACGCCTCAGTTCGAGGTAACGACGCCGCATGTTAACGCTTCATGAGTCATGGATTTTGTGAGTGCAGCCGGTTTCATAGAATTATAAAACGTTGTCACGTCAAAAAAAGCAGTCCTGTGCCATGTCGTGAAAAAATCAAATACTTAACCTCTTTTATGAGCCGAGAAATTGTCCGGCACAATACCTCGACATGTAACTCCCAAGCTCCCAACATTGAAAGGGTCGACACTTATGTATCCCTATACAGTTTAACTGGATAGGCCCCACAAATGACAAATTTGTAGGATGGAAAGTTTTAAAACAAAATTTTTATTTTAATTACATTTAAATGCTTATTCATAGATTGTTAGCTCATGGAAAATTATGCAGAAATAATTAAATGATTATAAATACCCTAAATAAACTCATAAATAAACAGTTGGTAAAAAGGATATTTATTCATTAAAATGCAGTATAAATATGTTATGCAAAAAGCCACAAATATAAGTTACTTAATATGTTTAGCCGATTGAAATATTTTGTAAAATGGATTTTCCGGTATCGCCATAAATAATTTAATTATTGCCACTATTTGTCTGTATTTAACCATTTGCTTATGTTATTAACTCATTGCAAAACACATTTTGTGCTAAATTATATGTTTCCAATAATTATAAATTTAGGCGAGTTTCATTTAATTTATCCGAAACTGCGTTTATTTCAATAAATTATATTTTAATTCTTTACCAATGCATTAATGAAATGAAAGCAGATTTATTAACATATTTTACAATTTAAAAGCTGCTTATTAATCAGTTATCAATCTGCTTAGGCAATTTTGCCACAACTTTTTCTACAATAATAACCCTTTAAATAGGATATATGATCATTAACGATAAAATTAATGCACAAAAGCGAGCCACCCTGTATAATTTCATTAGGCAAGGCTCCATAGATAACCTACATTTGCATTCGCAGTGGCTAGAAGCATTTTTTGAATTTTTACGACCTTGCGCGACACCTAAACGAATCGGGGGATACGAACATATGTACTTAAAAGCCATGGCAGAATACAATATCGGTACACCGTGCTCTCCGTACACGGTCTTTAGCTAACGTACTTCGAACATGCTTCCAACTCTGTTTATCGCCCGTGAGTCAAACCTCGGGGATGACTGGTACCCAAGCGCACAAACACATTTTTTGCCCATGAAGAGTAACTTGTTTCGCGCAGGTAGTAAAATTGACAATCCATTCAGATCAATGCAAGGCTTTAACTGATATGCGCAAAGCGCGTGCGAGGCAACGTGTTCAGGGAAACACGACTTGAACCATCCAAACGCGCCGCGTGGTAAGAGACCAGTGTATCGCGACCAACCTCCTTAAAAAGGTTTGCTATTTGAACAAAAGAATTGAAGGGCTTGGGGGAAGAGGGTAACATGCCACGTTCTCATTTCTGAGTTATTTCAACTTTACTATTTTAATTAAAGCATGAAATCGTAATAATAGGCTCTTACAAAACTACTCTTGTAGTAGGATATTTATACAAAAATGTACAAAAAATTAAATGTAATGTAACAAAAAACTATTTAACTTTGTAATTCCGGGATTTTGTAAACCGTGGCTTATTGCCTTCTTCCTCCAAACCCTTCAATTGTTATTATTATACTAAGGAGGAAGATACCTGTAAAACATTCATTGTTTTTTCTTTTTTCATAATATGTTTATTTAGTCTTTAAGGAACAGGCACTAATATTTAAAAATATTATTATCAGTATTTTTATATTACAGGCGGTAAGTCACTATAATTATTGAATTTTTATGTATCTAAAAAACTTTAAACGCATTTTTCTTAAAACTATATTTTTTAAATTGGCGGACACGATAACTTAAAAGGTATTGACCAATGTTCCTGAAATTTTGCACTTATCTTTTTACCAACCGTACTTACTATTTATGTGAACCTACAAAATTTCAACTTTTTTTGAAATATTTTTTTTTAAGCAGGAACGAGGGAAAAATGAAGGAAAAAATGTTTTTATATTTTTTCAAGCACTTTATTTCGCAAACTTACTTATTTTTTTTTACTTTTTTAGGTTTACTAACAAATTATAACGTTGGTTTTAGTTTTTGATTTTCAAATCACTAGAACCGATGCTAGAGTGCCCGCCGATTAAGAAGTCTCGATCCGACCTTCACTAGAAGAATTTGGCGTACAGCCGCAATTTTGAAAATGAAAAATATATTATATTTTTTTCAAGGGATACCTTATCTTAAAGTGTTTTAAATTCCCTTTTCAATAGTTTTTAGTTTCTTAAAATCCAATATAAGGCATTCCTCACCCGTACAACTTTAATTTTTTTATTTAATAAAATAATATTTGGAAGATCGATATATTACATAAATGTGTAATTTAATTACAACAGACATTTAGTCAACAATAACACTGCATTTGCCGACTTTTGATCTATTCTCCTAATAGAAACACCTTGTGTCTTTTACGCTATGTTAATACGGTATCGCTATAAATCCGGTATTTTAAAATAATTTTAGTGGTCTCGAGGTGGAGGTGAAATTCGCTATTCGCTGTTATTGTTTACTTTTCAATTTTTATTGGTATAACCTTGCTTTAAACATCAAAAATGAAATCAAAGTAATCAAACTAAACCCAAACTAATATGCGAGATCTACCGGCCAACATAGAACTACTTTTGACAACTTTGACAAAAAATAGCGTGTTCAAAATGTGGTCAGCGCGAGAACTTTCTATTATAAAATTAAAATATTTAGAGATTTGATGTCAAAAAGTAACAAAACAGTACTATTGTACTAGGAATATTATTTTTAAGTAAATAGGTAAAAATATATGCAGTTTCTTATTTAAAATACTAAATTTAAAGTAAATTTCGTATAAATTGTAAGTGATAAAAAGCAATTTAATTTAAAAACAATGCATATTTATATAACATATCGACGTACCAAATTCAGAGTTACCAGTTAGAAACTTTGAGCATTTAGAGTGAATATTCTTGGAAACTACAAAACGGATTTAAAAAGAGATTTTAAATTTTAAAGAAAGGTTATACCGCATTTTAAACGGTTTTAAATTTTCTTCTTACCAAGAAGTTTTTTCTGTTGCTAGCGAAAGAAAAATATGTGATTTTTGCTCGGACCACTTTTCCTCCCACCGTGAGAGTAGGTGAGATTTAATCTTAATGCCCTAAATGCCTCACGTAATTTATGGACGCCCCCAAGCAAATTATATTATCTAACAAACAAACTTATTTTTTTCTTTAATTTCACATAAGACTTCACCAAGATATGATGGCCACCGCATTTTTTTATCGAGACGTTTTCGAATAATTGCTGGCAATGCTGTATTTTTTTAGAATTTCTTGCCAAAAATTGTATGTACACAATATTTTACTAATATTATAGTACTTTACAGTACTGAAAAATCTGACCATACGGTCAGTTAATTGGCACCTTTTTAGGACCAAGCATCTTTATTCTGAAAGAAACATAAGACTAATTTAAAAAATAACGACCGTTTCTTTTTCTTCATTATACCGCAAAAAAATGTAGGCAATAATAAAAAAAAAACCGTGAAAGCCACAGCCCCTAATATTAATATTAGAAAGTTCCGCACATTAAAGTTTAATTTTTACATGATTAACATGGAAAACCTTGTTTTTTAAGTTAAGAATTTTATGATGTATCAAAAATGCTAAACAAAATTATTTTCCTGTATAAAATGGAATGCTTTACAAAAGAGCTTGTTCATAATTTTTAAACAAACCGACGCTTTTCAAAGTTAGCCTTTAAAATTTAATTTATAATATTTTTTAGATAAAAAATTTAGTCAATTTTTTTATTTTTTTGTATTCTTATACATTCTTTTGTTTAAGAGATGCTTTTTTGTAACTGTCATATTTCTGAGACTATTGTATCC
This sequence comes from Listronotus bonariensis, assembly GCA_014170235.1. Taxonomy (NCBI): domain Eukaryota; kingdom Metazoa; phylum Arthropoda; class Insecta; order Coleoptera; family Curculionidae; genus Listronotus; species Listronotus bonariensis. The sequence continues at coordinate 45,941 of JACEGR010006477.1, read as the reverse complement.
TAATTTTTCAATTTTTTTTTAATATAAATAATATTTTCCTTTATTTTTTTCCCTTAACACGTTCGCAGACAGAGCGGCATATGCCGCGCGAAGTGCTATGGACAGGGCGGCATATACCGCCCATTTACTAAAGCTATTTAAATTTTAATAGAAGAATGATTTGGTCTAGCCTTTTTGATGAACAATTAAAGAGTTATGAAATTCCTACTCAACTCAAAACAACAAGCTTTCATATGTTAATCATATGGGAAATTAAAATTTATTAGGGAATTTCTTAATAATAATATTAAGAGCTGTGCCTTTTTCATTATTTTCAACAATATTTTCAATATCATTAAGAAAAAGTAGTATTTTTTTATTAGTCCTGTAAACATACCACTCTTTTTAAACCTAATATAAAAAACCTTTAAAACGTTTCTACCCATATTACATTTAACCTTGTTAAACCCGATTTAACTTTGAGTATGCGTCAGAAAGAAAAAACTTGTTAGACAAACTATTCTCAACTTGTTTTGAACGCTTTATTACATTTCGCCCTCTTTCTAACTTTTCTTGCTCATTAACGACTTGTCGAATTTAAGGACCAAACACTTTAAAAATGAAGATAAATAGAACAAAAGTAGAGCAACCCAAAATGAACTTTGCCGCTCTAAAAAGCTGCGAAGAACAGAAGTTAAAATGTGAGGTAATTATCTTTGTCATTTTATTTTCTAACAACAGAGCTGCAGTTCACTTGCTATACCTTTATTTATGTGGAAAAAGATTAATATTTTATAAGATTATCCTACCCAATATACAGGGTGCTTATTAAGTTTGTACGCTGAGTTGGCTCGATGATTGTTGCATATGTAAATTCTTCCTTTCAGGTACAAAGTCTTAAAAAATGTGAGTATTTAATTATTTTTAACTGTGCATTCAATTAAAGCGAGCTACCACGTGATTAAGTAATTTTAAGCTCATTCAAAAATCGAAACAAGTCGGTTTCTATTTTTAGGGGACACACTTTTGGGCTAAAAGTAACAGTTCGCGGTTAATCCCTGCGCCACCAACACATTTATATTGTTTACAAGTTTAGTAAGAATTAGAGACAAGGCTCTGCATTAAGGAGTTTTAAATTTTCTCTTCTTAATAGTAACTATCACCCAGGAAAATGTATTCGTGATGAGTGTTTTTCGAGGTGCTTAGAGCCGCTAGTCAACAAAAACTTTAATACTAAATAATATCCCCAAAACACATAACTTTCGTACACCCCACGCCCGTAAGCAGCGTTGGAGACAATAAACGCTAAATTATTATTAACCCTAAACTCCTAATACCCTCTAAATATAAGATAATATTCCACCCCACGGGTCCACTTATTACACTCCACCCAATTTTAATCAATATTCAGACAAACGTTAAACTACCTTTCTTGTACCCTTTGCCCTTACTAAAAACAAACGACCCTACATCCCTTATTTTATAACCACGTCGACGATCTTACGACTTCTATAGAAAATTATCTCTGGGATGAATCTAAGCTTACGTCTCGATTAATGCCATAGATAAACGAACACCATAAAGGTCGAAGGTACATTTGGTTCGACCGATAAAGCCTTTAGGCAATGGAGAATTTAATTAAAACAGATTTATTTTGTCTTTTTAATGTTATGGGAAAAAAACCTTTCATAATATAAACACTTAGAAAAAAATAAACCGATTAAAAAAATAATAATAAAACTCACTAAAAAGTTGAAATTAATAAAAAAAAAATAAAAATTAAGAGCCGAGTAATAACATATGGTATTAAAGTATAAATTTTTTTGCTTATTTATATATTACTATTTAGTAATTTAGCGCATATGTTATTACCCAACTTAATTTTATTTTTTTTTTATTTATTATTTTTAAATTTTTAGTAAGTTTTATTTGTTTTTTTTCAACTCGGTTTAATTTTGTGTAATGTAAGTGTTTATGTGATGCTTTGAAGTTTATTTTTGCTATCTAATTTATTATTGCATCTATTAAGTTGGTAAACACACACCAAAAACACTAGCGAAAATATTTTTCAAAGACTATATTAAAAGCAAAGGAACTTGAAATTTTATTTGGATTGAAACGTTATAGACGGTCATGGTTAAATTGTATCACTAGATGCCTTTACTTCTGGTTTAACCGGAAGTAATATAAACTTGATATTCTAAATAAAACACCTTGTATATTTTTTCGGATTTGAATTCTACACCTCAGTTCTGATATAAAATTTTAATATATTTATATCCTAACTCTGTTGGTTTTGGAGAAAATGGCGTTTGAAAATGTCCAAACGACAGCACATTATGCAGTTTTATGGGAAAACAAATAAACATACCAAAAATTTTAAATGCTTAAAACAGTATTTTTTTTGCCACAGTGTCATTAAATTCAAGACATTTGGGAATTTTTCTTTTAAAAATTGCTTAAGAATTTACACTTTTAGAGATAAGCATACAAATTCTAAAATACCCTGTATAGCTTAGACCTAGCCATATCTACAAAAGAATGATCTTTTTAAAAACCATATATCTCAAAAACGGTTGCTTCAACTTTTACAATAATACCGTTTCTATGTAAAATATTCCAAAAGTATAGAATTTTAATCTAAAAATACATGACACAAAATTTAATAAATAATTTAAAAATATTTTATAACATTATAAATAAATATATTTCAATGTAACAAATTTTACGGGTCCATGTTTTCTTTCTATTCACTGCTTACGAATAGCCTGTGTTTTTGGTAATTAGAAATAAACAAATATAATATAAAAATTTACCCTTTTATAATTACGTTAAACCCAAGCCTATTGTAAATAATTTAAATTTAATTGTAAGGGTAGCAAACTAATTATTTAAGGTGGAAAATTTTTAATAAAATTTTGGTAGGTATTTTAATTATTCTAATAAACATAAAAAGGTTAAAATATTATCAAAAATTCCTTTCATTTAATCACTCTATTTCGAATTAATTATAGAAAGGTACACAAGAAGGCGGTAATAAAGATAAGGGGTAAGAAACAATTTTAAGGGCTGATAGGGATAATTCAACGACTGACATTTTACGATAGACCCGTTACATTCTTGCGCTATCGCAAGAACGGCCGATTGAAAGGTTAATTTAGAGATGTTTCGCAGCTTTACACGCAGTTTTCCAAATAAATTGTTTTTTATGCGGTGCGATTATTTTTAGCAGAAAACCGGTAATACCCTTTTTTCTTTGTAACACAATTTCTATTTCAATTTTATTTTCTTTGCCATTTTATTCTTAATTTTATAGATGTCCATATATCCATAAATTTGACAGTATGAGGAATAGATTAAACGATCTAGAATGGCATCTAGAAAAAAGAGCATTTTTTTTCAAAAAGAAAATTACGATAGTTATTAACAAAAAAACTAAGAAAAAAAAATAACCGTCCGGCTTTTTGCCAAAAATTAAAAAAATAAGTGATAGCTTAAATATTATAAAAGTTCTGGTTAGTTCTCAAAAGATTAGGAAATTTTTAGTACAAAATTTAGTAATCTTAGAATTGTAACTCCAATATTACATATTTTTATTTAACATTAAAAATCGGCTTTCGCGCTGCGATTCGTCACTGTTGTGAGCATAGGTTTTAAATATTTTTTTTAAATAAATTAACCATTATGTAAAAAATTTAAAAAACTCTAGTGTCATCTTGACACAGAATATGATTCAGCAATAAAAATTGTTTTTTAATATTTTTTACGGGTTTTGGTTGTCATAAAAGATTCTATAAAAGTTTATATAAATGATCTATAAATTTTTTGCCTCGTAAGGCCCTTCCCATGTAGGTACTTAATAAAGGTATGTAAAAAAACATTTTTGTTTTTATTATTTTGATAATTATTTTTTAGTTAACAAAAAATAGTAGTTTGTTTAAAATAACGTCGATATATTAATATTACAAAACATATAATTAGGTAAAAATAAACAAAAAAGTTGTATCTTTACATGTTTATAAATATAAAGCTGCTGGTTCTTTTTATTACCCATTGACTTGATATACTAGCATCTGTGTATTACTTCGGTTTAGCCGAAAGTGATATAAACTTTGATATTTTAAAGAGAACAGCCTGTATATTTTTTTAGAATTTGAATTCTACAAGTCATTCCTGATATAAAACCTTAGAATACATTCATAACCCAACTGTTTTGGTTGTGAAGAAAATGGCGTTTGAAAATGTCCAAACGACAGCACATTATGCAGTTGTATGGGAAAACAAATAAACATCACTTAAAAATTTAAAATGCTTTAAATAGTTTTTTTTAAAAGACTCCACCTTTAGAGACCATTATAATACGACTTCCTGTTTAACCGAAAGTGCTGTAAAATTTTATTATTAAAAACTTTTAATTACTGATAACCCTAATAATTTTAATGGAACACACTGTATATTTCTTAAGATTTATATCCTTTAAGCTATTCGTGATATAAAACCTATATTATACCCATAGCCTATCCTTTTTTGTTTTAAAGAAAACAGCGTTTGAAAAGGTCCAGACGACGACAAAATATTCATGAAACTCTCTATTGTAAGGTCGATTAGACCTGTTTAAACTCAGTTTTCTCCAAAACTACAAAAGTTAGGTTATGGGTATATTATAGGTTTTATATCAGGAATTGCTTAAAGAATTTAAATCTTAAAGTAAATATACAGGTTGTTTTATTAAATTTATTAGGGTTATCATACTTGGAAGTTCAAATTTTACAGCACTTTCGGTTAAACAGGAAGTAGTATTATACTGGTGTCTAAGGGTAGAGTCTTTTAAAGGAACTATTTTATATATTTTAAATTTTTGCGATGTCCATTTTCCCATAAAACTGCATAATGTGCTGTCGTTTGGACATTTTCAAACATCATCTTTTCTCCGAAACCAAAAGTTAGGTTATAAATATATTTAAAGTTTTTATATCAGAATGATCTGTAAAATTCAAATTCCAAAAAATATACAGGGTGTTTCATTTAAAATATCAAAGTTTATATCACTTCCGGTTAAACCGGAAGTAATACACAGATGCTATTATATCTAAAATTTGCATCCGATAATACAATATAATGTCCCTAAATCTAAAAACTGTACGGATGCACTGAAGAAAATAAATTGCTGGATAATAATTTCGTTGTAACCCGGTATATGTAAAAATAGTGTTTGATTATCGTACTAAGGATAAGTATTTGGTATTTGCTTATTTTTAAAATGCTAGATGCTTTTAAACGTAGGGGGTCAATTCGACTGATTGGCTGAAAATAAATATTTGCTAAATAAAGAATTTAATAGTAATGAAAATAACAAGTCTATTATAGCGTTAATTTATTTTCACACCTGTGAATTACGGGTTAATAAAATCTGTACTAATGAGGGGATGCGGGGAAGCGTAAAGGGGAGAGAGGAGTGCCATGAGGGTCTAAACGTGTTTAACAATATTGGATTAAAAACGCGCAACGTTTACATTAGCAGAGGCATTCATTACTTTTTAACGGCCAAAAGTAAGTAGTTTTATTCAGTGATTGTTGGAATATGTGTATAGTGTACAGATACAATCATGAATGTTTTTTTTAATAATAATCAAACATTAGTTATTACATAGCAGTGCTTTCATTGTACGTACGGTATTTTATATTGCCATAATGACTATTTTTTTGCAAAAAGTGCATTGGGTATGGTTGTGACATTTTTTTGGGTACGGTTGTGACACTGTTGAAAATATTTTTTGCATTAAGAAGCCAGGAAATCGCATAAGAAATGCCGAAAATGGTCAAGGTAAAATAGGAAAATATGAAGAAGCTTATACAGAAGTGAAACGAGGAACAACGTTACGAAAAGTTGCAGAAATGCAAGAAGTATATCTTTGTTGCGGTATATTTAAAAACGCGATAAACAAATTTCCCCTCTTAATTTATACATTTGTGTGTGTCCCAAATCCGACCCCCCTTGGGAATTCTTCTGGTGTCCCCCTCAACCCTCAGCATTCTTGATTTCATTCAAAAAGGAGTCGTTCGCCTTATTAATGACTCTTGACTTAGTTTTAAAATATTCTACTGCTTATTTATTTGTTTGGGGCTCTTTTGAACTCCACCAAAAAACGAAAACTATATTACGTTTAAAAATTATTCCCACTGCCGTTGACGGCATATTATATCTTCCTAGCAAACAGCCAAGGCGAATAACTTTGGAGATACATCCCCTTTATGGATTTAACAGCCTTTATTACCACTTTCATTTTTTAAAGGGAATCGCCCAGAGCGGGTCTGCAGCGGATATTTTTATTTTCATATTGATTTTTATGGTTCCGTAGGGATAAAGTTTTCGAAAGATTTTTCTAAGTTTTTCCAAGTTTTTTAAGGTAATATATTTATCTATTATAGCTTTGCTAACGTAAGTTTGAATTTGATAAATTATATCGGTTAAAACGATTTTTGGGTCTGACTTTACATATTAAATTTTAGTTGATGCTGCGCCAAGAATAAGGAAAATATTATATATATTTTTAAAGTTAAGTTTGCTTTCGTGTAAATTAAAGCAATTTTTCAAGTTTTTGGCAAAAATCACTAATTTTTATACAAGGTAATTAATTGATGGCTAAAAATACAGAACTAATTTTTTTTGCCTTATATTAAAATGAAAAGTTTATATGAACATGTGTCCTAAACCTCCTAACTTTTAAGCTTCTTGGTGTTAAAATTTAAAGACAAAAATCTTTTTCTTATTATAATTTTAAAACTATTTTAGATATTTTCACACCATTTGACATGCACCTACTAAACACCAATAAGCATTTTTTAATGTAAAATATTTTTAATTGTTTCCATCAGTGGCGTCCGAACGTGATGTATTCTGGAGATTAAAAAAATTGTAGTACGGCACTGCTTTTTTTTAATTAAAATCATTTTTAAATTTTTTTAACAAAGTTGATATCTTGACTTGTTTTTTTTTAATGCACTATTTTCGTGTAAAAATATTACATCCATTTTCAGGCATTTGTGCTATACCGAAATTATTTTGAACCAGTATGTTGCTACCCATTTAAAATTGTGTACAATATTTATGTTTTTAAATTGTATTTAGTTTCTTGTTAGTTTTGGATAGTTCGTATAAGCTACCTCGTATTAAATATACTTATTAACGCGAATTAGACAAAAGCAAACTTTAAGAAATAAAAATAAAAATTTAAATATTTTTAGTATCTAGAATCAGCGGGGTATCACAACATTCGACTCGGTCGAGTTTACTTACCTTTGGCTACTTTCGTTTTTTATCTGTTGCCCGTATTAAGTTTGTAATATTTTTTTGGAAATATTACATTTAATTATTATAAGTCTAATCGTATAAAAAAATTAAAAATATTTTTTGAGTTGTACCCTCTTTTTGAAAAGCAGCGATATGTCTTCTAGGCGACTTAACAAATCTGTAATTTATACATATAAAAGGACATTTTTTACATTTTGCACGTATTAACAAGACCTAAAAAATGATAAAGCGAAACTTAAGCCCCAATTTTTTTGCCAAAAGTATCTGAAAAACCTTTTCTGTCTTGTATTATTAAAATATTTTGATTATTATAATGAGACACAGCAAAACTGAAAAACTCCAAATATAAATTTAGAACTGTTTAATTTTACAAAAGCTAAAAAACTCATAAAGAAAATATATATTTAAAGCCTTTGGCTGGAAAGCTTTATTAAAATCATCAATTGCAGGTAAGTGAAAATTTTGCGAGATTTTAGAACAAAAATTTCAAAAATCGTATTTTATCACCAGACATTTATATTTTGTAATAGACTGTACAGGGTGGCTTTTCGTTGCTTACATTTTAAAGTTATAACACAAAGTTGTCTTTTTTTTAACTCTGTATATTTGATCATAATGGAAGGGTCGCCTTAAAAGTAGTGAAAGAAAATCATTTGATATATTTAATTTAACAAAGTTTCGGAAATATAGCCATCGTCGAGAGTTCGATAATATAATGGTATTTATTTATTGAAAGACCCTGTATACTTTATCACTATTAAAAAGGCATTTTAAAGATCTTTAAGAAATTACCACATTAATTTTTTTATTTGTAACAGTTTCAAAAGATATGAGCGCCCAAATATTAATGCGTATATCTTTTACTTTTTAAAGATTTTCATGCTCATATTTCTTATATACATCTATGAAATATCTTTGCAACGGTAATATAATATACAGGGTGTTTCGTCAACAAAAATCTTAATGATGGCCATATTCCCGAAACTATTAAAAATAACCAATTATTGCAGTAAATATATTTTTAAAACCAAGCAAAATTTTTTTTGAAGAATTACTCTTTTTCGTAAAGTTAACAAACAAAAAGTTGTCCATTTGGTAAAAACTTTCATAATCTACATTTTAAAATGCATTATTTTAAAATTTTAACCCTATTAGAACCCTTTATGCGAACATCAAATTGATATTAAAGTAAATATATTTACACAGCTAAGCTATCCTGGTTTTAAATGAAGTGGTAATAAAGGCCATATATCTTTAAAGTTCTTCGCCTCGGGTATTTTGTTAAGATGATATAATATCCTGTCAACTGCAGTGCATAATATATATTTTTAAAACGCATATAGTCATATTTATCTTTTTAATTTAAAATATTTAAAAAAAAAATGGTAAAAACTATTAAGGAAAAAGATTAAAATACCTATTTGGTATTAAACAATAAAATAAAAATGAATTATAGTTTCATTTTGGTAAAATCATAAAAATCTATGGTTTTATTAAATTATGTATTCGTTATAAAGTTCAAGCAATTTTAAGTAAAAATAAAGTGGCGGGAAGTTTAAGTTTTAAATACCCATAAAAGCAAAGAATTTTCGAAGTTATTTGCTTTTGAATTTTTCTGATAAGATATTATGTTCTCGATAAATTCAGTATGTAGGATAATTCTTTAAAAGAATATTATTTTGAACCTCAGTTATTCTGTTTCTTTTAAGTTAAGCTGTATTCTATATATTTTTTTAATTTGCATCAATAATATTTATAAAATTTAAAAAGTTTAAAGTCACCTGACAATATCCTACAATTTTTTTCTTATGGGACCATTTATAGCAAATACTTTGGGGAGACATTTTAGTGTGTTAAAACATGTATTTAGGAAAATGAAAGGACATTTTAAAAACCTTTTAACACGCTTTTATTAGCTTGGGTTGTAACTATCTATCTTCATGTACACGTATCAAGGACCGATGACAATGCAATAATTTAAAACAGTATCCCGTTATCCTGATTAGACCGCCAGGATAAATAAATTCCTTTACAGATCCTCCGTGTCTCCTTGACAAAATGGCGAAGGAATTTTAGTGAATAAACTGGAGCATTTATTTTTAAAAACTAATTGATATATCGAACTAAAACATGAAAAATAAATAATAGTTTAAAAAAACTAAAAACACGCTTTTTATATAACCAACTAAAAATTAGAAAGCCATTACAAAGAGTTTGTCACTTCAGAATAAAAGCGTGTTAATATATTAAATGTTATAATTATTCTATTTGTAAATATCTATGAGGAAAAAGTTATCAAAAATAGTAAAAATGCACCCCACGCTTTACTCTGAAGTGACAAACTTCTTTGTAATGAAAAATTATTTTCAAATTTTTAGTTCGGTTGCATATAAAAGCGTGTTTTTTAGTTTTTTTAAACTATTATTTATTAATATTGTTTAGTAACGTTTTATTAATTGTTAGCCGTTTGATAAATTATAAAAATATTTAGTATTTAATAGTGTCTGACCGAAATTTCAAGATTTCGGCCAAAATGTTAACTGAAACCCCGTCTGGCGAACCCCGACAGCCGTGTTCGGAATTGTTGCGCCCCCTAATTAATACAATATTTAATGTTTTATACCTGACCACGTAAGCTCTCTGGCCTGCACGAAATTCTCACGTGATCAAGTATAAAATTTTATATACTGTATTAATTAGGGGCGCGGATAACTCCGGAGCATGGCCGACAGGGTTTTCCAGAGCATTGCCACGAGAAACCAGAAGCCAGGGCGAGAGCGCACGACAATTTCCGAAATAAGCCTTCGGCAAAGTGCTCGGAAGAAACAAAACTGAAATTCTCAGGGCGGACCCTCACTTTGATCGGCTACTGGCAGATTCTGGTTACTATATCTTTAGTTGAAAAATTAAATAGTAAAAAGCACATATGTCAATATGACAGCCTTAGTTTACTTTGATAATATCCATACTTACCTAGTAGCTAGTGGTAATTAATTAGAAAAAATTAATCTATTACTTTAATATTTGGGGATTATCTTTTATTAACTTGGGTTTGTAACTATCCATCTATCCTATCTATCTATCTATGTAACGGAATCATTGAGCCTAATTTTTACCAACTTTCAGCTATTCGATTTCTTTGAAACTTTGCACACGTATCAAGGACCCGCTGACAATGCAATAATCTGCAAACAGTATCCCGTTATCTGGTTAGGATCGCCAGGATAAAAAAATTCCTTTATATTATAAAAACAACACCTGTGTTGCCATCTTTTAGCAACATCCCAAACTTTCTCAAGAACTTTAAAAGAAAACACGCTTTTATTAGCTACTCTTGACAAAATGGCGAAGGAATTTTTAGTGAATAAACTGGAGCATTTTTACAGCGCCATACATACATACATACATGCATATCGAACTAAAAAATGAAAAATAAATAATAGTTTAAAAAACTAAAAACACGCTTTTATATGCAACCGAACTAAAAGTTAGAAAATAATTTTCATTAAAAAAGATTGTCACTTCAGAGTAAAAGCGTGGGGTGCATTTTTACTATTTTCATTAACTTTCCCTCGTAGATATTGGCAAATATAATAATTATAACATTTATTATATTAAGCACCCACGCTTTTTACTCTGAAGTGACAATCTTTTTAATGAAAAATTATTTTCTAATTTTTAGTTCAGTTGCATATAAACGCGTGTTTTTAGTTTTTAAACCAAAAAATAAAAACACCATTTTATTAGGATAATTCTGTATTCTGTAGAATCTGTATCTTTCATCAGATTATTTTCTTCTAGGATACACGACAAAGATTATGATTTTTATGGAAAAACCACATAATAAATCACCATTTAAAACAAAATTCAAAAAGCGTTACAAAAATGCCATATTTATTGGGTTTTTTTTTATTAGGTTTTGAAACCATAAAAAATTATTGGGCAATTATTGCCACAATATAATCCTACCTTCATAATTCAATATACACATATTTTTAGAATTGGAAGACCATATTTCTAAATAATAAAGATAGATATATTAAATGTAGTATTTTTTTAAGATCTTTATTAGTGATGTAATATACAGGGTGTTTAATTATAAAAAATCTACACTTTTTGTCCTACCTTGTATATTTTAAGGGATATCTAAAATATTTATTGATTTAAAAACTACAAATTTACCCAACACCTGTTTTTCTTTTTTTAATTTGTCTACGAAAAAAAAAATAAAATAAAGAGTGTAAATTTATTACTTGACACTCGGTACATACAATTACTGCCTAAAGTTTAGCGATAAAATTTTGAATTAATCTGTATATTTGAGACCAACTATCGTACAATAAGTGTTTTCAAAATTTTCATTTTTTTGAAAAAGGAGTTGTATATATCTTGAAAACTAAAATTTTGCAGAAGCCAGCACATATGAACTCTTCTTTAAAAGGTTTTGATTTAGATTTAGCTCTTAATATTTAAAACACCATTTAATTATACTCTGTAGAGAATTTCTTCACCCGTACTTATAAACTTTGGATAGGACGAGCATTTACTAATATTGGAAAAAAAACTTATTATAATATTTACAGTAACATCATTATTTTTAATTACTTTTTTAAATAGCTTAAAATATAAAGACAAATAATTAATAGTTATTATTCTATTGTTTTGATAGTACACAGCTTTGTATAATAAATTATTAGGCTATTTTTTTTTATAAAATACCTAATAATACCTTTACTATTAGAACTACAATTAAAGATTTGGGTTGATTATGCCATAATCTTTTGAAAAGCTAGGTACATTATTTTTTATTATTATTTTCTATTTGGTTTATTAAATTATAGTTCTTTATAGTTTTAAATAATTAGTTATTGTGCCAACTAAAAATATTTTACTAACTTCTTAATTGTTTGTTGACGCTGGAAGTCTCAACAATTATGTTTATTTTAAATAGGTTAACAACTTTTAAATATACTTGTATCTATTTTATTCTACGCGTTTATACCAGTCAAAAACTGCTTTTAGTAAAAAAAAACTTAGTCAAAACAAATTTAATTTTTAAATCCATTTACTTTTACTTTATCTTTTTATTTAATTTAAAATTATTTACTTCTCCTTGTTTTTTGGTTTGCATTTTGCTAACACTGTTTCTCTAAAAATAGGTAGCTATTGTGCCAGCAGTCATTTTTAAAATTTTAATATTTTTCATTTTTAATATTCCCCGGATCTAGCTTTTTATATTAAATCGTCCGCTATCTAACCATATATTTTCACGTTTTTTGAATAAAATTATATCATTGATTAGATTAATAAACCTAATTAGAGTTTTATTTTTTTGTTGTAAAACGTGAAAGAAAAAAAAATATATGTTAAGAAGGGTTTCCAATAAAATAGTAGGTGCATTATAAAAAATTAAATTAATAATTCTTGAACAACTTTTGCCTGCTTTTTATTTATTTTTTATAATATTTCACAATATTGGATTAGCTTTTATTCTGCTAAAAAAATGTTTGTTAAATATATTAATATTCTAAATTTTAAGCAAGTTTTATTATCATATATTTAATTATGTATTATTTATAATTTTCTTGAGCAAACTTAATGGTGTTTGGTAATTTGTGTATCTTTAGTTAAATAAATAAAAAAGTGCATTTTTTTGGTTTAATAGCAAAATCCTTATTTTTTATATTTCGTCTAATTTTATATTTTTGCAGTCATGGATAAATTTAAGCTGTCCTTCCCAAAATCAGCTAAAAATTAACCATTTTAAAGGTCAAAATCCTTATCTTAGAATCGGTTGCCAAAATCAACTTTTACTTATACCTATTTTAGGTACAGAGCGACGTTTTTTTTTATATTCGTGACAGCCCACGAAGCTCTAAGCTTTATAAGTACCAGACTACCGTAAGTGTTGGGTTATAAATGTTTAACCCATATTTCTTTCTGTTTCGTCAACATTGTCCAAGCACTGAAACATGCAGTTTTTGCATTTAACAGCACCTTTCAGACAACGCGGTAATGCAACCATAAACGTTATTTTTAAATTGAGTACTATCTTATATTGGCAGAATACTGCCCAGAGGTTTTGCATTACCATCTGTCAGGTGACGAGCTATTAAAAACCCAATGTAAAAACCAAGATTTGAATCCGGGTCTCTACGGTAAGAGGGTAATACGTCAGGCCCTACACCACGCTCGTCACTGGACGTAAAAAAATATCGTTTAAATGAGTGCAAAAACCGCAAAATGGTACATTAACGTCGCCCCCTTTCGAATGTTATGACAATTTATCAATTTTTTATTAAAGTTATTTATAAAAACTAAAACCAGATTAAAATTTTGACACTTTTGTATATCCTATTTTTGCCTAAATAATTTGTTGTGGCATATTTTTCGTACCTTTTAAAGACACCCTGGCCATACGTGTGGGATAATAACAATTTAGTATTCCAACCATAAAACTTTTATTTAAGTGTCAGACGATTTTATATTATTATGATGGAAATAACATAAAAAATTATTTGCGTCCCTTTGACATATCTGCAGACCAATTTTATTTTTATTGGGGTTAAATAGGTTATTTTTTTGTTTAATGCTATCTTTCTGCAGAAAAAAAGGACATTTGATTGGGCTAAAACACAAAAGGTTTTATTAAATTTTAGGTCCGTCTTAAAAATACACATTTATTTTATATTGGTTTGTTTATTTGCTACACCCAATAATGCCTCGATTTAGGTGGTACACAGAATACACAGAAAAAAATATGTAGAACAAAAAACACTAAAAATATTTTGCAAGACAGATTTTTTAGGTTTTATTATAGCCTACGAAGGCTTAGGCAGTCAGTAAACGCTTAAATTGTTTGTCAAATACCAAAATTTTGCCTTATGCATTTTTCTATGTGTTTCCGCAAATCAAATATAAAAATTGAATGATATTTGGATAAGAATGGGAATAATACATTTAAAATGTTTTTTTTTTTTTTTTAAGTTATTTTTTAGACATTTATTACCTAATTAGGTTACATAAATAAAATGCATTTAAATTATCCAAGTATATACTTATAATGATTAAGTATTAAGCAGGTTACTATTCAAGACCTAAACCGCTCTGCTTATTTCAATTTTCTTACAATTTTATTGAGAATAATTTATACTCACGTTAAAGCTATTCTATAATTTAAAATTTTCACAATTTTATTATTTTATTATTTCAAATAATAAACTAGGGTGCATTAAGTTATAAAAGTATCTGAAAAGGTATGGTCATAGGTCATAAATAATACGGGGATAGAGTAAGTGATTTGACATTTTGTTTTGACCGTTTGCTTTCCTTATATTTTTTTCACAAAGGGGTATACGTTCTTTAAATTAATATCTAGTACCGTTTTTGATAAAGTTATATTTAAAATACAGATATTATAGCATTTTGTGTGCAATAGAAAAATTTCATTTATTTAAGGAAATCACTAAAATATGGTAAAACTATATAAAACGGTGTTTGTAAGACCCTTAAACATGTCAATACCAATAAAAATGTTTTTATAAATTTTATTAACATTTTATTGATTTTTCAAAAAAAAAAAACTGTTTTATTACATACTAAATTGTTGGTTTGTCTGTATTTAAAATGCGGTGTTATAAAAAACGATACAAAATACCGACTTAAATAAGGGCATACCTTTTTGTAGAAAAAAAGGAATAAAACGGTTTAAGCAAAATGTCAAATTTCTCACCAGTGTCAAAAATACATATATAAAATAAAAAAAAATTGTCTTACTCTGCGGAAAGAAGAATTACTATTAGTAGGGAGCCCACGATGCTAAATGGCAATTAAGGCATCATAGAGACCCTATTGGGTTGTAAAACTTAAATATTAAGAAGAAAAAAAATACTGTTATTATTTCGGCTTGTGGAAATAGTTCAGATCGTAGCAGACTCCATTTAAAAAAATCGTCACGCTTAAAACTGTCAAAATGACTATTTTTGTAGCCCCCTGTTCCTTTACGTCACTCTCAAATTGTCAGATTAGTAAAATACTGTAACATTGGGATTTTGGATACATAGGGCCATTTACGTTACTTGAACAAATATACCACATGGAAATATCTTCTTGGGACCATGAGACCGGTGGACAAAAACTATATTTCCTTTTACTATAAGACTACAGTGAACTATTTGAACTAAATTTAGTACGGGCATACCCTCCACTAGGAGGTAGCCCGTACGGGAAGCTAAAACTTTAACTTTATACGTGACTTCTACTTCTACTACCTACTTCTTATCTAATATGTTTCTAATTTTTTTCCTAGCTTCTCCCCTGCATTCTTGGGTAACTCTGTTCATATACAAAGTTGAACTTGATTTTTGGTGACTTAGCACGTTTACGACCTTGTCCGTTCGACCCAGAAATTTACCTTGCCGGTTTGAGGTCCTAAGCTTTGACACTATTTTTAATTTGTTATATGTTTTACTTTAAAGATGTGTTTCTTTTATTATCGAAATAATTAAATATGATATTAAAATAATTTAAACTTACATACCCCTATACAGAGATTGTTCACATATGCCCCCTCCCTAAAAGCGTTGGACCCACAGCTTACTATTGGAAATAGAGCCAGTTTACTTCCAGCCCAGCTAAAAGAAAAAATAGAAATCTTACCGAGAACGATAGTTCCATATAGCTTGCAAAAATTTAAAAAGTCTAGCATAATTTTACCTGTTGAATATGCAGAACAAAGTACCTGCCTACGTATGTGCCGACTTGGGCTATAATTATTGCATTTACCTGCTGGTGTGCTAAGTTGGGCATTGCTTGTTTTTATAAAGTCCCTTTTATTACCTTTGTTAAGCTACAGATCTTAAGATATTTAGGGTTTGCCTATTTGCTTAAGTAGATAATAATAACCTTGATAGCATAGTAAAAGTATAATCCAAGACCACTTTCCTATTGTATATTTTAACGGTAGGAAAATGTTTTTAGAAAATATTGAATATCTTTTACCTAAGTTTGCACACTGTAGGTATAGGGCTAAATATAATTCATAACCGTTTGTTTGCCTTTGGTACTTAAAATTGTAATTTCATCTTCTGTAATGCCTTTTAGGCAACACACGACACCGCTAAGAGACATCCAGTATAAAAATCATATATTGAACCTTCTCTCGGTAATTACCGACAGCTAAGTGCATCAAAACAATAAAATAAAAATTAGAGGAGGTATTTAAAGCCCAACTTAGCACATATCCAATCTCTTTAAAAGCTCGGATAGACTTCAAAAAACCGAGTGCCCAGAAAATATTTAATTAAAAAGTTGATATCTACAATAATAGCATATTAATTAAAAGTAATCAAAGTAATCAACAAAGTCACCTTCCAGCATGGATTAAGCGAGGTCCTTTGACATTTTGTCATTGCTGTAAGCAAGGCAAACCTAGCCTCATTTTGAATCACAATACTTGAGCTGTAATGGTTTCTTTATGTAAAATCCCACAAAGTATACATACTAGCCTTATACGGTAATGATAAATACTACATACCACATATTGCCATAAAAATAATATTTCAGCACATTTGTAAATTGGTTATTCTCTTAATAACAGTGGCATGTCATATGCAATATATGGCATAGTGTATTATTTCTTTACCAATATTCCAAATTAATAAACCAGTGTATAAACGCTTTGAACTTACAAGCCTCTTTTACCTGTTAGTTTAAATTAAACAGACAATGCTGTAATTAAAAGACTTCACTTGCAGTAATCCAACTCTATTAAGGGAGAGTAAAAAAACCTTTAAATTTATTTAGTAAAGTTCAGTAAAGTCCAATTTTAGCGATAATAGCATAAAAAGGCGAAATGCGCCTCGTGTAGAATCCACGAGAACAGAAGCGTGTTTCTTAAATCATGTATTTACTTTTAAAAATAGAGTTTGTTCCATTGAATCTCGTATTTTACCATATACTTTCTAATAACGGTACGAAAACTACTAAGGTATGATTTCTAATGTTATTTTATAAAAAAAAAAAAAAAAGCTTTTTTAAACATAGGTCCGAGTTGCTTTCTTACTGAGATAAGCTAGGGCGTTAAAATTTCTAAGAAAAAAATTAGTTTCTCTAAATATTTATTATATGCTTTGTCCGATTTGGATATACTTTGGTACATTTCTTTTTAAAGTAATAATGCGATTATTTAGCCCTACCCAGATTGTTATTATTGGGTGGCGTCTCAGTGGGCACCCACAACCTACAATTATTGATAAAAATGTACGCCAACTTTTTTGACGTTTTATAATTTTTTTCATAACTAAGCAATTTATACTACAACCTTTTTGATCCCTTTATTTGTATCTTGCTTTTTAAAAAGACAAATTAAAGTCACTTTAAGTGAGTAAAAAACCATAAACAGCATTAAAAATCCAAAATTAAAAATAAATAATTTTGACTTGAGTAGGTAAAAAAATCACAATTTACAATAAAATACACCACTGCTTATATTTAAAAAGAAAATAAATGTTTTTTTTTTTTCATATTTTTGTTTTTCTTACCTGGCGTCTATGGGTGCTTTTTAAAAAGAAATTAAAATGCTTTAGTATTTTTTTCTCGAAAAACGATGCTAGATGCAAAAAAATACTACAGACCAAATAGTTTAAATGCGAAAATCACAAGAAAAATGCATGGTTTAGTTTACCATCGTGATTAAGGTTAGGAGTATTTCGAAAACCGGTGTTGCCAAGTTGTTAAGCTTTATTAGATACATCCACTTTGTGTCGTTTTTAAATTTGTGTTGGGGTTTAGGTGAACAGGTTAGTTCTTGTTAGTCAACGCTAGTTTTAGGAAGTTACTTCCTGCTAAGTTATGCTTAGTTTTGGCAAGTTCTAGTAGGTTTTGTTATGTTCTATCTTAACATATTTTTTATTTGTTTTTAGGACTAATATACCTGTATGGCAACACTGTATGAATTTTGCGACTTTAAACTTATTTTTAATAGAAAAAAGAAAACCCGCATTTTTTCAGTGAAATGTATTATTTGAGAGGCCCTTTTTGTTTAGTTTTGAAAAAATGTGAAAATCGTGTTTTCGTATAGTGTGACGGAACCTCAAAAATGTTAGAAAAAAACTTTTATTTTTCTTGTGTTTATAAACTTTTATAAAATACCCTCGGGAATCGCACCTCAAAGTTTCGTATCGTTGATGAAACTGTGCTCTCGTATATTTATGTAGTTGTTGAGTTCTTATGAAGCACAGCTTGAAGCTAAACATATAATTAGGCAGTTTGCGATAATAAATCAGTTATTTGAGATAATTACACAGTTCGCCAAGAGTTACCCAGATTTAGCATCCTTTGACTTCTGAATGTTCTTACAACGCAAATCTAAAATAAATTATTACTATAATTTAACGTAATGGTTAAAAGGAGCCTTAAAATTTCACACTGATAGGGTTTATTTGTAAAGACCACAACTTCAAAAAGTGAAGGGAGGTACAGGGTTCCCAAATCGAAGGTAAAGCTACAGATCATATTTTTAGTAAAATGCAAATTTAAGCTAAAAATTTGTTGAAAACTTTAGAATATAAGATTGGCTTTAATATCATAAAAAAATAAATTGCAACTTTGGGACACCCACTATATACATTTTTTTTAATTGACAACAGTACTTTTATGAGGCCAGACTTTTGTAAAGGTGACTTTTTCCCGAAATAAAGAATTTTTGGTTCATTTAATATTTTTATCACCCCATCGCCTGTCATACTGCATATTAGATTGGGCCAAAAACAAACTTTTGTTTAACAGTGCTGCTAAAATTATGTTCATGACCACCAAAAGAAAAATGTTCTAAAATGTTTAGCTCTTAATATTAACATTATAAAGGGTGCATTATTAAAATTATTGATTGTTGCTTTTTTACAATATCTCTCAAAGATCCTGTCACTCTTGAACATTCGACCAATTCATTAACAAAATTTAAAATGTTGGGCGCGATTACAAAAAATTTCTCATTCTATACAGAGAGTTCATTTAAGATTTTTTTTTTAAATATAAATTGGTCAAAGGTTCAAGAGTGACCTATATTCATAAAATTGTATTAAAAAAAATAGTTGTTAAAAAATCAATAATTTAATAATAATGTTAATATTAAGGGCTGAAAACTTCAGGATATTTTCTTTCAACGTAAAAATTTTCACAGTGCTTTAAAAAAAAAAAAATCTAACGCTTTTTTGCCCAGTCTACTGTATATAAAATTCCAATTGCTAACGCTAAAGTTGCGTTATCAGCGGTAACGTGATTTATTGTGAAAACCTCTAACTAACACTGGGTAAAACTCTAGAAAGATATTTATTTATTTTAGTTTCTAAATTAATTGTCAAACTATAGCAAAGATTTCATATCTTATCTTATTAAGTTAGTCAGCAACTTTATGCCTAATAGGAATATTAAATTTTCTAGTACTAAATATGCCAAATATTTTGGAAATGAGTAATGACTCTTGTTTCTATTTAATTAAAGTAATTTACTTTCAAACTTTTGTTGAGACCTATATCTTAGGGGAAATGTTGCATGCTAGTAGTAAATGTGGGTTTAAAATTATGTCAAAGTTTTAATAGAGATTTCACCACTTGAATTTTGCGTCTTGATTATTCTTTTTCTTTAACTGTGAGCCTTAATAGAAGTGGTTTATTGTGTAGTCATTTGTAGATTTTGCTATGTTTTAAATATTTACACAATAAAATCTGTTAATTTAAAAAAATGAAAATTTCTTATAATATTCTTCTGGTAAAAACTAAAAATATACTTTCAAATCTTTTTGAAAATATATAGTGCTTTAAAGTAGACGTGGCAGTTTTTAATTATAAAAGTATCAAAAATAACGTAAATAAAATTTGTAAGAAAATTTCCCTTTTAAGGTACAAATTTTAGTTAAAATTCACACCACTGTTTTTGACCAACCAAATGTATAGTTTTGGTTGCATTACCATGACAACACAAGTATTTATCGAATTTTTCTCTCCTGCCTGGGGTACCCTGGAGCGAACTATAGTGGACATTTTTGACATAATCATTAAATTTGTTTTAACGTCATGTCTGTCATTCACATACATAATTAAAGAAAAAGTTATTTTGTACCAATTTCAGTATTTCAGACATAGCATAATATAAAATAATGTAAGTTTAAGACCCTAAATGACAATTTTATACAACTACAGTTAGTAAAATAATATCATAAGACTGAAGTACTAGACAGTTATTTATTAGATAAGTGAGTTATATTACATATAAGTCACGCAAGAAAAGTTTAACTCTCGAGCCCGAAGGGCGAGAGAGGTAATTTTCTTAAGTGACTTATATGTAATAACTCACGTGTCTAATACAAAATTTTATCCAACACTTTCGTATAAATCGTTTTTAATATCGAAAATAATTTGAAAACGTCATCCATTATTTGTTACTTGTCATTGTCAACACCAGCAACAAAATTTTGTATTTTTTGGAAAGCAAGCTTGTTTGGTTGTAATGCATTTTGTTGGTAACTACGGGTTTGTTAAAGTCTATAATTCACTAGTGAGCTAAAGGGTACTTTAGCTCACTAGTGACTATAGTACACTTTATATCCTCAAAATCTGATCAATTATGTAGATATTATATGTACGTGTTGGATAAATAGTATTTATCCAACACTTACATATAATATCTACATAATTGATCAGATTTGAGGATATAAAGTGTACTATAAGTCACTAGTGAGCTAAAGTACCCTTTAGCTCACTAGTGAATTATAGACAATACAAAATTTTGTTGCTGGTGTTGACAATGACAAGTAACAAATAATGGATGACGTTTTCAAATTATTTTCGATATTAAAAACGATTTATACGAAAGTGTTGGATAAAATTTTGTATTAGACACGTGAGTTATTACATATAAGTCACTTAAGAAAATTACCTCTCTCGCCCTTCGGGCTCGAGAGTTAAACTTTTCTTGCGTGACTTATATGTAATATAACTCACTTATCTAATAAATAACTTAATATAATACATATTTTCTAAGATTGAACAGTTGTAAAATATTTAGCTTATTTCAGACTTTTTATTCCTTTTTTGCTTATTTTAATAAGTGCAAGAAATAGCTTAGTATGATCAGTTAATTTTAATCTCTTTGCTGCTCGTTTAAACCTAGTGAAAACTAAACAGATACCATGGTAATATTTCATTTCTGTTACCATAGTTACGAACCATTGTTAATTTGATTATGAATTAATAGGTGTAAGACAACGATTTATTTTTTTTGCACGTGCTGTTAGGGAAGAGCTAATATGTATCCTAGTAGTAAAATTTATAGTATTATTTTAAAACTAAATCGGTGGATAAACATCAGGGCCGTCTATATTTCTTGTTAAGTTTCTTTTATGTAGATTTTATGATGTCTGTCTAAAAAAACTATATATTATACAGGGTGTCAAGTTACACAACCGACAATATTTAAGGGGTGATTTTAAAAGAAAAGAATATAAATAAAACTTCATATGAATATATATTGCCCTTCATCGTGTTAATTTTTGAACTACTGGGTATTAATTTTCTTACAAAAAAAATTTTTTGATGACAACTGTCATACCAATCTATATATGTTAAAGAAAAAATTGGAAGACATACAAGGAAACAATCCCACCCATGTCGTCCATAAGAGGTTTGATAAATTGTAAATATTTTTCAAGAAAAAATGGTACGTCAATGCATTAAAAAACATTTTCTAAATACCCGTTTAGTTACAACCTTATTTGATCTCATGACCTTTTTTGTTTGTTGTATTGTTTTTGCATAAAAAAATAAAAACATTTTTTTGGCATGGTCATGTTGTATTGCTAATATTAAATTATACAGTAGAAAATATCTTTTGTTATTATTTTATTTTTAAATAAGATAGGGATTTGACCATGCCGAGAAATGAAAACCGTACATCTAATAAAAAAGTCAAAGATTGATTTTTTTCTAAAGTAAGTGGAATTTTGTGTTAGAAAAATGCAGTGGCTTAACATTTTTTTAAATATATTTACCCTGGACCCTTCACAACACTGGTGAATATTTTTTTTTTTTTTTGCGGGTCAAAATAAATGTTCTCTGATAATTGGGAGATGTTTCCGAATTTTTTTAAAATATCCAATTGGTATAAAAAGTAATATGAAAAAACGGTAATCTTTTAAATTTTATTACCACTTCTTAGACTAAAACCTAAGACGTTTAGCATATATGTTCATTTATTTTTTTTATTTTTATTTTTAAAGTAGAATCATTACTTAAAGTTTGTCGGCTGTCATTTATTTTCATTAAAATAAACGAGGTTTTTAATTTAAAATAATAAATATTTTACGGGTAGCGCAAAACTAGATAATGTCGATATCACGGTTTATTATACATACCCAAAAACCTCTAAATACCAAAGTTTATAAACCCAGCTTTAGAGGCTTTAGAGATATTTAGGTGTTTCTGAATTTTTCACCATAAATTTAGTGTTATTGAAATAGAATTCTTCAAATTTGTCATCCAAATTTTACCCGTCCAATTTATTGCGGTCAAAATAAATGAATTATTTAATTAAAAAAAAATAGCCAAAAACTGAAAAATTTCTTAACGGTGCTGATAAAGAAAATATAGACTTATATTATTTGATCTTTTGGATGGGCTTAATATAAAAAAACTAAAAAATACATTTCGGTAACAAAAAAACTGTTTTCACTCAAACAGCTTTACAAAGCCATTTCGATTGTTAGTAAATAAAGATTGTAGGAGAACAAAATTTCATACCTTATTTCATTTGACCGTTTTAACAAATTAAGAAATGAAGCGTCGAAAAAGATTTTTATCAAGCCAAAAGGTAGATATTAAAGTAAAGCGCTTTTCGACAATATTCAGAATCTCATTTCGTTGATAAAATCCATAGTTTAAAGATTACTTAAAGGGATATTATTAGGTATTATAAAACTGAAACAACCGCAAGTTACAACCAAGCTTTCTCATTTATTATCATCAAACATCATTGTACTATTAATTGTAAGCAGGTTTAAGCATGGCAATTGGTAAACTTGGATATAATGTCAGTATTGAGTAAGTAAATAAAGAATGTAAGAGAACAAAATTTAATACCCTATTACATTTGACCGTTCTAACAAATTAAAAAGTGAAGCTTCGAAAAAGATTTGTATCAAGCCACAAGGTAAATATTAAATTAAAGCGCGCTTAGATAATATTCAGCATCTCATTTCGTTGATGGAATCCATAGTTTAAAGATTACTTAAAGGGATATTATTAGGTATTATAAAACCGCAACAACCGCAAATTACAACCAAGCTTCCTAATTTATTATCATCAAATATCATTGCACTATTAATTAAAAGCAGGTTTAAGCATGGCAGTTGGTAAACTTGGATCTAATGTCAGTATTGAGTTTGCCAGCAACTCTAAAGTTATTAAACTTAAGACGTTTTCAAGGACAAGATACAGCAGGAGCCTTGGTAATTATAAGTTAAGACACATTTTGGTATTTAATTGTAACAACATAAGAAGCTTTTATAAGGACATTGACTAAGTTATAAATTGATAAGTAGGATATCTGTGTACGAGGAAGGTTTGGTAATTACAAAATATATTAAAATAATTTTACCTGTATGTAAGGTCCGGAAAGCTCCGCCCAGTGGGTAGTGCAATCCACCGCCCTAATTTGTAAACGCAACCTTAAACTGGTGCGATATCTGTCACCCAATACAAATAATAAATACTGCTTAGCTGACTTGCATTTCGCTAAACCGCTTTTAATCCTTCCGTTCTTGAAAACCATTTTGGATGCAGGTTGGTGTAATTTTTTTTGTGAAAATTCAACGTAAGTAACAAACATCGGGGCCGTTACCCAGAATATAATTTGGCAGGGGGGGTCAAAAGCCAAAGACATAATAATTTGCATAATATTTTCAAATGTGAGTGATAAACTGTTTTTTATTATGCATTATTAACATTTTTGTTTTGTAAGGTTTTAAAAAGAAAATACAATAATAAAATAAGGGTTGCGTGTTATCGGGCAAGACCGCTCAAATTTGTTTGCTCTAGCCATGTTGACACCAAACCATATATTTTCTATTTAGCTGTATAGATACTTAATTTTTTTAAATAATAATATAATTTATCTAATTTATTTTTATGTCAAACGTGTTAAAAATCTTAGTGTCTAGGATTTATAATAAAGACAAGATAACAAGTTATATTGTTTAATTAATTTTAAAATGTTTAATTTCATATTAAAAAATATTTTAATTGGTTAATTTTTTTTTACTGAGAGAGTTGTCTTGATAGGGAACTAAGTACGCCCCAATATAAACATTAGATTTTAGCAATAAACGTGTTTTTTAAAAAATAAATTTATGTTACTAACACTTAGCAATATTCAAATTTGCTTAAGTGAGCGGGGGTTTTCCAGAATAAAATTTAAAAAATCCGCTCAATAGCATATTTCCAAACCAAAAAAAAATTTTAGGGCTTTCTTTTAAAAATAGGGTGTTAATTATTTTCTAGAGCAATTATGTAAAAACAATAAATACATAAATAAAAACCACTTATATTTAAGGGGGCATCCATAAATTACGTGAGGTATTTAGGGGAGAAGGGGGTCAAGATGAATCTCCTGAAATTCTACCGTGGGAAAAGGGGGTTTGTCCAAATATCACGTAATTTTTCTTTCCCAGAAAAAGTTTACGACGTTTGGGCAAATTCCACTTTTTGAGTCCAGGACTTTTTTTTGGTCATCAAAATTATTTTAACGACAAAATCAGAATTTCAGTGTAAGAAATGGTGCGTTTTGCATATATAAATCTAGCGTGAGATTGGGGGACGAAGATGGGGGTTGAAGCACCTGTCACCAAATCTCACCGGATGGGGACGAAGGTTTAAAAGATAAAAAAAAACACCTTACGTAATTTTTGGACGTTCCGTAATTAAACAAATTTTATTATTTTTCTTTTTTAATTTACCGTGTTAATATATATATTTTTAATTAGCTTGTAAATAGGCTTCTTAATTTATTAAAAAATAAATAGCTCTTTTGAAATCCAAACGTATTTTGACTCGTATGAGTATTTGTAGCTTGTTTGTTACAGGCAAATTTAATAAGAACCTAGAATTTTACAAGTATTTTTTAACTATATAAATATATTTTTAATAATAATTTGCAAGTTTATGTAAAATCTCCTCATTCAAAATAAAAAAAAATTATTTAAAATTTATATAAAAGTGTAGAAAAAAATTAAAGTTAAACCATTTTAAAGGAATATACCTTATGTTATTCACGATTTTTCGAAATACATTTAGAAAGTGATAAAATCCTGTATTGAGTTTCTTCCAAAGATAATCTTTGGAACTGAACGTGTGTGTATGTATTTTCTTCTCACAATATAAAGAATTCTTTTACTTAAGCACAGTCTGGAAAATATAAACTTTAGAACTCGTAATAGAGTTATTGAGCCGGCTTGATTTCAAACAATAGGTTTTCAAGTTTCATATTTCCAGGACATCTGTATCAAATATAGTACACTAGATTTAGGACGTAAGAAAACTTTATTGCCTATTTTGTTAAAAACATTTCAAATTTTTTTAAATTTATTACTTTGTACAGGGTGGCGCATTTTCATTGTCCGTGCAGGGTATACGCTATAAGTAAAGCCATGCTGGGGGAAAATAAAACGAATGACGCGCTCGCAGTGGTAACTTTTGGAGCTACGGTGGGCATGCAAACCAAGTTTTTAATTTTTTATTTTATTTTTATAAAAAAAAATACAAAATTTGGTGACAACCTACCTTGGTATATACCGAATACACTGTAATTTTTGAACCTAAAATATTTATTTTTTCAGCTTATTTACTTAACATCAAAAAACATCCTTATTTTCAATCGAAAATTCACGTGTCAAAATAAAGGCTTTTAAAAAAAATGGGAGACCATTTTGTCCGTTAAAATCTTTACTTTTTGATGGTGTAAAAAAATATACATTACCACGATAACTTTTTTAGAAAATGAATTTCCATAGGACTAGTAATTTTGTCGGAAATCGACAAAAACTGTTTTTATCCTTAAAAACTCACCCCTTTACTTCCCGACCTTAGATCGCCTGTAATTTATTTTTCTTTTTATTTCCGCCATTTTTTCTACATTTTTCAAATTCTTTAAATTTTTTTTTGTTTTAAAAATTATCAACCCTGATCTACCAATAATTTTAAAAATCAGATTCGAGATTTTTGCATTTTCTGTCATTATTACAAGGGTAACAAAAAAAGTTATTGATGTAAAATATCAACAAAAAAACCAGGACATCGTTTGGTTAAGTTTGCCGGTTGAGTTACTGGAGACCCTGTATTTAGTAGTTAATTTAATTGAAATTGATAAAAATTTTGATGTCTATTGGTGCCTAAGCGGCGAGGTTTAGCGACTTTAATAAAGAATACCTTATTTTTTAAGTTTTTGATTGTCTATAAAACAGCGCCACCAGCTTTGGGATATCTGTCAAAATAAAAAGTTATGATGTAAATATATTTTAAGTTTTAGGTAAAGTGCCCTCTGGCGGTATTTAAAAAGAGTACTTTTATCTTAAAATTTTAGAATCTGCAAAGCTCGATTTTTATGCCAAATATCAACTGGATTGGTTAAAAATTAAATGCAATATGGCGAAAAAACCAAAATAAAAATTGAACTTTGACGGCTTGTAGGTGTCTTAAAAACGAATGAAATTTTGAAAAAAATATATGAAGCTCTACCCTTATTTTGTCCAGTAGAATCACCCCCTTAAGTTTCGTCATCGATTTTTGAATCACCCGTATAACACTACCTAAACATTTGATCTATTAAATTATTCAACATTTTTTAAACAAAATTTTACTTGAATAATTACTTAAAAACACGATATCGCGAAACGGTCAAGGTTTTTTTTTAATTATTGTCAGCCAACAACACAGAATTTTACCAATAATAAAGTTTGACATTTGCTATCAATTTTGACAACTACTTTGAATGACAGAATTTTATTCCCCGTTAAATAGTAAATGCGATTTTTTCTTGGTATGGTAAAAGGGAAGTTATAGCAAAATTTTAAGGGTTTTTCACTTTCGGTTCATTGACCAACAATTTAAAAATATGCAAAAATTGTACTTTGTTTATACTATTTACTTACACTAAGTTTCATTTTGATATGTTCAATACTTTAGAAGTTATGGCTTGTCTCATATATTTGTTGACACCCGGTCTACCATGACTTTGGGGTAACTTTATTTTTAACTTAAATAATTTCCAAAGTCAAATTATATTAACCATAAAATAATTAATCTTCAGTTATTGTTATTTAAATATAATGTCTTTGGTACTACAAAAGCGGTTTGCTTTCCTCATTTAAGACAAACCAAAATATTTATACACAATAAAACAAGATTGTTTAAATAGACGAAAGAAACACAAAACGCAATTATGAAGATCCCTTCGCCGGTTCTGTCAAGACGACAAAACTAATAAAATTTTGCTTACAATTTATCATTTTACGAAAATGAGGACGTTCCATGCCGTATCTGGTTTAAACGATATAATAATACTATTATTTGATTTTAATTTGCTTATCTTAAGTACTTATTTTAACTGTGATGATCTAAAATAATTTTTGCATTTTCGTATTAAATACTGATTTTTATTTGTGAATTTTTTTAATGCTCTAATACACTATTGGAAAAAATTAAAGGTTACAAAAAAAACTTTAAATTTTTGACGTCATTCAAGTGGCTTCATTTTGCTTAAAAACGATTGTGCAACAAGAAATTAAGCAACGTGTACCGCACAATTCTAATAAATACTGAACATTTTTGCGATTATTGGTTTTGGTTTACGAACTTGGATTTTTTTAATTAAATACCATATAGAAACGAATAACTTGTTCATTTAGCTTTTTTGAGGTTTGATACGACCACCTCTCACTAAGATATCGGAAAAAGTTTTTTTCTTTAACCATCAATATTTTAAAAACCGCTGAGTTTTAAAATCCTAAATCAATTCTGCACAAAAATCGGCAATGTTTATTTTTATTATTTTTATTTATTTGCGATTCAATTCAAAAAAATGGCTTTTTGTGGCTTTTAGGATAATTAAGCGCTAAATTAAAAATATCAAGAACACCAGTAATGTTAAATGTGCCTTTAATAATTCAATATGCCTACAAAAATCCTACAAAGTTTCGATTTTCGAGTCGTTTTTCTTTGTTTATTCTGTGATCGAATTAAAAAAAAATAATGATTACGATCTTAATTTAAAATGATCATTTTCTTTAATACACTATAACAAAGAGTCTTAAGGTTTTTTAAATTATTTTTGGATTTATCCATAAACTCTTTGAGGAGAACAAATAAAAAATATATATATTTTCTTTTCTTATGACCCATTTTTTTTGTCACATAATTTTACAGACTTTTGTTAATAAAAATAAATTATAACACCAAAAAAGATTTGTTAAAGTTTTGTTAAATATTTTAATAATTTATAATAAAAATCGTGAACGACTTGATGGATTGGATCTAAACTTTGTTGCGTTTTTGTAGGAATATTGAGCTGTAAAAGGCATAAGTAACATTACTGATTTTAGCGATAGTTTCAATTAAGCGCCTAATTATCCTGATTTTTCTTTATTTTTAAATTAATGTAAAAATAAAAAAAAATAAACTTTTTTTTAAACCAATAACGGATTTTTGTAATAAATTTATTTAAGTTATTTAAACACTTTTTAATTTTCTTGTACAAACAGCGGTTGCAGATATTAAGGGTTAAAGAAAAAAGATACTTTTCATTTAAAATTTAATATTTCAGCGAGAAGTGGTCGTATCGAACTTTAAAAGAAAGCAAATAAAAGCTAATTTAAAAAGTTATTATTTAATCCATATAGTGATCAAGTTGAAAATAAGTTCTTATACCATAAAAAAAAAACAAAAAAATTAGAAAAAAAACCTAGTGTAAATAGATTTTAAAAAAATGGTAATTAAGTTTAATTTTTTGGTGATGATTAAGTATAAGACAGACTTTTACTCCCCATATTAGGTTGTTTTAATTTTTGTTTTGTAAAGATATTTTAATAATAATGTCTTTATGACACAAAAGCAATATTCTTAGCTTTAACAAAGGAAAACAGAAAACAATTAAACAGACAAGAAACTTAATGGAACCCAACGCTTTAGAAATTTAAACCGTCAACTATATTATTCAGACAACAAACGTATGAAAATATAAGTTATGATTGTAACATAATATCAAAAGCAAAATAATGTTACCTTTAAGGTTGTTTTAAAGTTATTTTGGCTTTATACTACTAGTGCTGTTACAATAAATGAGTAAAATAAATTTTATTTGTTGTTAACTACGGTTTATATTTTAATCAAGGTAAATATCTTAAATTTAATAAACATACATAAAAATCAAAATCCCACCAAAAATATAAATGTGAAAAAGGTGAGCCAAGTTTAATACTAAAATTATCTGTTTGTGGGCTTCGCAGAAAAAAATAAAATGGAGATCCAAATGAGTGAAAAATTCTGTACAAAATCCAAATATGTATTTATAGGAACAAAATTATATTATGTATAAAACTCAATTTTTTGGTTTATTGGATACCCATAGAAATTACTGTTATTTAAAAATGTAAGCTTTGGACAATCCACGAAGGCTGAAAGCCTAAATACTAACGTACCGTGGGTGTCTTAAGCAGGTAAGAGGAAGTTTGTTAACACGGGACTTAAAAACTTGAAGATTTGGGGGAAGGAAAGACCTCCGCTGGCAGTAGGTTCCACAGTCTAGAAACTCTAGGGATAAAAGAAACGAGCGAAATGGGAAGTTCGGGGCCTGTCCAATCTGAACTGTATAGGGATGCATGCGCGCGGCACCACGAGTTTCTCTGTTGGGAACTGCAAGAGTGAGGGACTATACTGGATAATTCGTCGGAGCAGAAGCCGAAAAAGCATCTCATAGAGGAGCGATAGATCTCCCACAGCCTCGACGATGGGCAAGAGAAGGAAGTCTTTGAGTAAGCAAAGGATCATTAATCAAGACGGACAGCCCTTCTTTGAATGGTATCATCAAAGAATGCTGAGGGTTGTAGGGGATGCCATTCTCAGACATGAAAACAATATTCCAGAGAGGGTCGAATTTGGGACACATACAAAGTGTGATAAATTGAAGGGGAAAAATACTTTTGGCTCGGAAAAGAACCTAAGCTTTTTTGAAGCCGCGGTGGCTATAGATACAATGTGTTTATGCCAGTTAAGGTTATTTTCAAATGTGACGCCCACAAGGTTAAATGTGTCCCCGCTCTGCAAAACCTGGCCACTCATAAGCAAAGGGTGAGTGTTTGATGATTTTTTCGCGACAAGGAACACCAAGGATTGTGTTTTTGGATGCATTAAATTGAACGAGATTTTGGCGCCGCCCCAATCCAATATCAAATTGAGATCCTGTGAAAGAGATATCTGCATCGCCTGCGTTCTCCGTCGAGCTGAGGAGATTACTTGGGAACTCCAACAATAATTTCGTGAAAGCTTGAAGAGTGACCATCAACAATGACTGAAATACGTGTCGATTAGAAAGATAACTGGAGAGCCAAGAGCAGAGGCTTGAAGCTGGAAAGACCATAGGAGGGAAGTTTATTAAGAAGTTCGCGTCGCACGGGCTTGGTCGAAAGCTGCAGATATATCAAGAGCAACGATCTGGGCCTCACCTAGAAACTCAAGAGGCCTGTTCCAGTTTTGTGTGAAACGAAGGAAGAGAATCTTGCTGTAGATCTCTTTGTGACTGAAATCCGTATTCGCCTGGCTCATGTGCAAACTTTATGTTTTTCTGCAACACCTAGGCACCTTGCAGTGAGGTTAATGGGTTTCTCCATTACTCTTTGCAAAGCATTGAGAGGAGTGAAATGGGTCTGTAGTTGGATGGCAGGAGATTTAGATCCTTTCTTGGGAATAGGCTGGACACGTGCAGCTCTCCAGCTGTCAGGAAAATACCCGTGTCAGCCTGGTTAAAATAGGTGCAAGTTCAGGAGAGGTTAGATTTGACTTTGCCAGTTGTTTATTAAAATACATTTTATAATGTTATTCAATTTATTTTAAATATTTTTTAAATACTTATAAAAACTGGCCAAGTTAAAACTAACCAGAAATTTTTATAGATATCCCATAAAACAAATTAATAGAGTTTCATACTTGCGATAATATAATTCTGTTTCTAGAAATAATTAAATTATTACAGAACTTGGCACTCATTCAAATCTTCATTATTTTTACAGCGAAGCCCACAGCTAAACATAGTTTTAGTAACAAACTTGGCTCACCTTTTTTACGTTTATGTATTGAGATATCATTACTTTTAGTAAATAAAACCAGCAGGTATTTAGATTTAATATTTTTTCTTGCAGTTGCCCTGCATAGTTTTATTTTAAGTGCTATTTTCCAAATTTTTTTAACCTTAGAAATAAAAGTGCGCGTTGCCCATTCATTATCTGCTAGGTTTTAATAACGCTTCTTGTTTATGCCTAAATAAGCCGGGTATTATATCGATCTGGGGCCGCGCGTCGCTGACGACATACACCCTTGGCCGGTAGTTTAGCGCGTTTTAGAAGTTTTTTGTATGGGGACATTATTATTTATTGACCTAATTTTATTTGTATATTTCTGTTGCATAGCAAATATAATAATACATATATAAGAATAGTTTTAAATATCTACTTATAACGGTGCAAACTCTATATTAAAAAAAGTGCAGAACCCTTCCTACTCTTTATTTTATTTTTAGTTTTTAATTTTTTCTACGCTTACTGACTTCTAAGGGAATTCTAAAAAAGCACTTTATTTAAAATAATTTGGCACTACAAAGGTGGTATTTAAAGGTAGAATTTTTCCACTAATCACGTAATAAATTAATAACGTTTTCATAAGTCAATATTATTGCTCGGCTTAATAAATAATTTAATTATATTCTTTTTGTAAAAAAATCTTAATTTCTTTAACATCGTTTTGTTTTTAAAAATAAGTCTGGTCTTTCCAGACTTATGAACATTTAAAATGTAACTTAAAATTAATTTTGCAGTAAGATTTTATAAGGTTCTGATGATTTTTTTTAAATAATATATTTAATTACCAACTGTATTTGCAAATCGGTTATTGAAAAACAAAATATTTACCTTATAGTCACATCAATTTAAAATAAAGTATTTTGACATACGTAATGTTGGTCTTAAAGGTACAAAACTCGATAATTTTTAAACCTACAATAATCCGATTTAAACCTGTAAATAACTTAGTTTAAAACTAAAATCAACTTGTTTAAAATATTCCACATAAAGTTAAATATGATTATTAGAAAAGTTTAAAGGGATTTAAAGTTTAAACAAGTTTAAATTGTTATATTACGAAAATGCTTTTAAAGATTAAAGTATAAGAAAAGTAATTTTACTTTAAACTTTAAGATGTTAAAATGAGACAAACTGGTATAACCCTAAATTATTATTGACAACTTTGAAAAAAAAAAATAAAAGAAGAGACAAATTATATAAGCTTTATATAAAAGCTAAAGTTAAAAATTGTCAGTTTGTGTAAAAAGTTGGTTTAAAATTTTTAATACCATTTCTGTGTGTAGCACGTCAAGTAAAAGCTCGATCTTAAGTGTAGTGTAAAATTTAAAAAGGAAATATAAGGTACTTTACCTTTTGCTTTGAGTGATCTAAATGTCTTTTTTACACTTAAGGGAATAAAGTCGTTACTTTGGTCCCTTGATTCATGAAATAAAATGCTACTTTGGTCCCTGAGGGACAAAAGTAAAAAGTGACATCAGCAAGTGTTGCGACATTATTTTGACATTTTAATAAACTGCCCTAATTTTCTTTACTTTTTTAAAGCAATTTTTTAAAGAAATATTGCAGAAGTGTAAAAATTTAATGTACTATTTAAAATATTTCTCATCCAAACCATTTGGTTTCTAACTATTTCATTTAAGATATAAAACTTTGAGCTGCATATCTAAGTAGGTTAAGCTAAGTTAAAATAAACTATATTTGCAGCAAAATTTTCAAAATCGTCACCCAACTTTCTAGTTACTATGCAGAACGGTTATATAAAGTTAAAATAACCATATTTAGCTAGGTATAATTAAAAAGTTTTGAATATGTAACAAAAAGTTGAGATTAGATAAGCTTCAGTATTAGGCAGGATAAAGTTTAATTTATGTGAATAAACCTAGGAAGGCAATAAGTTTACATAACACTTAAAAAGTTATACGAAAATGACACTTTATCAATAATTTTATATTCAAATTGCTTTAACTAGTTAAAGTATAAATGCCAATGGACATGCTGCTAATATTCAAACATGACTGTAATTTTGTATTTATTATATAAAATAGAATTTTTTGGAATGTAAAGAAGTGTTTATTTAAATATTTTAATAAATGTTATTATTTAGTTTTTATAAAATAAATATATAAAGAGAAATGCCCTCCCCAGCACTAATTGGAGGGAATGATGTCACGAGTAGTAAATTTTAATGCCACAAATACAAAACTGTATTTCATGTATTTTTAGAGCATAAACCTACTAGCGGTAGCATTGCTGCTTTGCAATTCAACTGCTTTTGTAAAAGATAAACGCACCCCCGTCTATCGGTGACTTCATGTCTATATAAACACCAACGTCATGATAAAATGTATGTCTAAGCGGGTATTTAAAACTCTAAATTAAAATATTTATTTTGTAAAAATAATAAATATATTTTTTTTAATTGCACATACTTGCACAACATCAAACCTTCAGCCCTAATCACAGTTTTGACTGTAATTCAAATTATTTAGATTTATTAAAATTTCTAGTGTATACCAGAACCCACTTTTTTATGCATCTCATTTTTTAGCTACAATATACAGGTGTGGGAAAATCTTTATTCGCCCTTTGCAATTCCCCAAGTGGAAAAGAGAGTATTTGTGAATATACTGAATCACATAAGTTCGACTGAAACAGACGATGCGATGTTGTCGATGCAAACGTACTCCCCTATTAGGACACTGGCGCCGACGGTTTTCGTTTTGCGTATCAAGAACTTGCAGCGTTCGGGTATTGAACAGTGTTGCCAGAGACTTTTCTCGGGGATTTTTAATGACAAGGTAAAACGGGATTTTTAAAGTAAAAACGGGTATTTTTAACGATTTGGAAGGTAGTATACTCTGATAGCCATATAACGTCATTAACGTTGAATATGGCTATATTTTGAATTATTAGAATGGTGGTAAAAAACATTTTTAAAGGTACGTTTTGATCTTACTTTTATTGCATGATATTTACGTCAGATAAAAATTTTGGCTAGTGTAAACAATCAAAAATTTATATCAGACAACATTTTTGACCATTTACATTAGCTAGAATTTCTATCTGAGATAAATATCATGCAATTAATGTCAGTTGTAAACAAACCATTACTTTAACTTACTTTTTAATTAAAATTCTCGATTTTTAAGTAAACCTTTTTTTTTTTTGGTTCTCAATTTCTTTGGCGTAGAAAAAACATTTTTTGACAATTAAAAGGCGGCCCTCAAATGTGGCTTTAAATCACAGATATTTTTCAGTATCCCAAAACAAAAGTGATTTTTGGAACCACGCGGGGATTTTTATCGTAACCTACCTGGCCACACTGATGGTATTCAATTCAGTAGCATGGTAGACATGCATGGGGAGTGCAACTCCTGGTAAATTTTTTTGGTGCATTTTTTGCGTAAATATTAAATATTTGAGTAACCTAAAAAAATAATAATTTAAATGCATTAAATCCTGAAAAGTTAGAAGCATAATTCTTTTTGCCATTTGGGTTTTAACAAAAAAAAGAAAAGAAGTAAATTTAAATAAAATATTCTCTAAAAAATAAAAAGAACATAAAAGTATTTCTAACGGAAATGTTTATACATTGTGGAAAATCTTTTTAAAATCTGATGTTATTATGGTTCTGAAAGAGACCACAATTTTTAGCAAGACAATATTCCAATCTGTTATTAAATTCGGTTCTCTTTGGTTTTCAAGCATTTGAGATGATATGCTACCGGGTGGTGCAAGGCACCAGGGCGCAATACTGCAGGTCGGAATGTTTTAAAAAAGGCGGCAGTACCACAGACTTGTCGTTTCTTATTTAACGGAGGTGCAAGTGGCACCTCATCATTACACATGCACTTCCTACAATTTCGTTAACAGCCGATGGTATTTATAATAATTTCAAAAATTGTACTTTTCAACACTGCAAACCTCCTAATTATTTCTTCTGCTAAATTACCAGCATAGTACTACTTAATAATTTGTACTTTTTGTCAACGATATTGACCAAAACTTTTAAAAAATCTAAATTAAGCAGCATCAGCAGCAGCTTGCAACACAGCAAACGACTTGCCAGTAAAAATAAATTTTAAAGGATTCTAGTCGACTCCACTCCGAAAAAATCCCCGACGGTTTTCGTTCCGTCGTTTCCCAAACCTAGTTCAAAAAGCCCTAAATTGATATTTTTATTTTTCCTGAAAGTCCTTAAATTTTAAAAAATTAAATATAAATTATACAATTACATTCTAAAATCACCAAAAATGAAGTAAAAAAGGTTTAATAACATTTTTATTACTATTATTATTTTAATTTTACCCCGAAAGTTAAGGCAAGTCGGCAACCCTGACTCGACATCTAGGTACCGCAGACGCTCTCGTTTGGATTCCGTCTCCTGCTACGGCACGAAAGAGTGGGGCTGTAATTACGGTGGGCGGAAACATATTGGCGAAAAGAAGAGAGATTATTAAATCACATGAGTTCGACTGAAACAGAATGAGGTGTTTCCCCGCCCGTTCCCCTTGCTTTCTTCCCCACCACTGCGCCAACGCGCTCACTTTGTTTATGGCTGATCCAAGGTCCCCGAAGGTCCATTTGCCAGTACGTATTCTGGGTAGGAGTCTCCAGTAAGTCGGGCCTGTGCCCCTGGTGGCTCCCGATATTTTCACTTTTTAATTCTAATGCTAGTTACTTTAATTTCTGAAGGGCATAAATTGTGACTATCTAGCCAGTGGCTGCTACTGGTGTCGTGTATAACCTTCACTTTCATCACTGACGTATTTCCGCAGGCGTGCGCACCTCCTCAGCCATGCGAGGATACCATGTGTTCAAACACCAAAACGCAAAACTTCAGGCTTTAGGAATCTTCACTCACAGCGCTTAGCCCCAGAAGAAAGACGCCCCAATTTAGCGTGAGTCTTTTCTCGATCCCCAAGGGTACAGCCACGTTCGTACGATGCCTTCAATCGCCTACCCGGGAGGTCTTTGTAGACCTCTACGTAAACATGAACCACACTACTCGAAGATCGCGGAAAGAATGTTATTTTTTTCAATAATTGTAATAGTCATTGTAAACTAGGAATCCCGTAACATAATAAATAAATAAATAAATAATATTATTATATTAATATACGAACCTAACTTACATACAGTATGAATGAAGGACAAAAACAAACGTGAAAGATATGAAAAAAAGTGGATGATGAATTAGTATTCCTTTTCTGTGTGCGAATAAACATATTTTATTTAATATTAATTTTTTATAGAGAGGTTACTGTAATTATTACCTTCCTAGAAGGTATTGAAATTATGTAATAAAATATGTCATTAAATAAACCTCTTGTTTTTTTATAAAAAATAAAATATAAAACTAAAAACAAAACCTACTTAGGTAACTTATAATGTTAATATAATTAATATGAAGTGCAAGTCATAATAAAAATAATCCGTGAAATGTGAAATGAGTATTGAAAAATAAAAACCACAGAATACTGATAGACGCACAATAAAAACTGAAATGAGTGAAATGTTAGGTTAAGTACAACATGAAATTACTAAAATACGACTAATGCGCAGCCGCAATATTTTCCAGTCGATAATCGTACGGTGTACCTAGACGAGCTCGAGCACGCAGTTGCTTCTTGCACGCGTGGAGGGTGTTACTGCTTCACATATTTTGATAA
This sequence comes from Listronotus bonariensis, assembly GCA_014170235.1. NCBI lineage: Eukaryota > Metazoa > Arthropoda > Insecta > Coleoptera > Curculionidae > Listronotus > Listronotus bonariensis. Next base: position 8,584 of record JACEGR010006477.1, on the reverse strand, counting down.
TTTTTTTACGTAAATATTAAATATTTTGGTATTTGATGAATTTATTGCTTTAAATGCATCAAATACTGCCATTTTTAAGAGCTTTATTTGGCCGTTTGGGGCTAAACAAAATTAAAAGCAATTCCTGAAAGAAAGAATAAACAAATAATTTTAAAAATAAAAATGTAATTCTTAAAAATTAAAGAATATAAAAGTATTTCTAAAAATTTCTTATAAAAACTTTAATACTTTTTAAAATATTAGTTTATAAGGTTCTCAAAGAGACCACCATTTTGTGCAAGACAATATCCCAACCTGTTATAAAATTCGGTTCTTGTGTTTTCAAGTATCTCAGGTGTTATGCCTATAAGAACCTGACTAATTTTTTGGCGGAGCTCATCCAAGTCATTTGCACGTTCATGACGATGCCTATAAATTTGTTGTTTAACATGTCCCCAAAGAAAAAAATCATTTGGTGCCAGATCTGGTGATCTAGGAGGCCATTTTATGGTACCTCTTCCGCTGATTATACGATTTGGAAACGTGACTCCCAAAAATTGTTGAACTTCCCTGGCGTTATGAGCCGGACATCCATCCTGTTGATACCAAATATCTTCAAAATTGACATTGAGAGCCTGAACAGCTGGAATAACCTGATTTCTCAAAAGATTCAAGTATTTGTTGGCATTTAAATTTCCCTCAATAAAAAAAGGGCCAATGATATTGTCGCCCAAAATGCCAGCCCACACGTTTACCTTTGAGGGTATTGTGTTCTGAGAGGGATAGTGATGTGCTTGTTTTCTATCGAGTAACCTACAGCGATAGAAGGGTTGTGATGACCATGCAAGGAAAATGATGATTCATCAGTAAAGAGAATATTTTTGATAAATGTGTCATTAGCATTGGCCCTCTCCATCATATCCTCACAAAACACCATACGTCTTTCATAGTCTTCAGGAAAAACCTCTTGACTAGATTGCAATTTATAGCAATGGTATTTGTTTCGTTTCAGAATATTCCTAACTGTTCGGGCTTCAATATCAAGTTCTTCAGAAATTTTGGTACTATTACAAGGAAAATTAATTTCGGCTAAACTGCAAACAGCAGTCTCACGGACTTGCCGTTCCTCGGTTAATGGAGGTGCAGGCGGCACCTCATCATTACATATGCATTTCCTACAATTTTGTAAACAGCCGCTGGTTTCAAACTTACTTATAATTTTTAAAATTGTACTTTTAACAGGCACAGGACCTCCTTCAAATAAAAATGCAAATCTCCCGATTATCTCTTCTGCTGAATTACCGGCATAGTACCACTTAATAATTTGAACTCTTTGTTCAACGGTATAAACCAACATTTTAAAAATAAAGCGCCGTAGTTTGTAGTTTGCGATACCCCAAACAGCTTGCAAATGAACTATCTCCAAATACTCGGACCCGGCGGCGGCACGTTGATGTGCCCCACTACTGCAGGAAAGTGGGCGTATACATACATATGGCATCATTGCATTTGAAAAATTGGGGAGTATCTTATTTTCCGTTACTTTTTATCTTGAGGCAAGATCGCTTTCTCTTTTTCCACTTGTTAATCCCAATGGTTCGATAACGATTTTCCAGGTTAACCAAAGAAAAACCCACAAAAGATTGTAGGCTTAACATTAAATATGTAGGCACTGGCTAAACGACTGCTGGCTGCATTTCCTAATTATAAGAAGAAAACGGCCGGTGGTTTCATTTATTTACGTATGTGAATGCCGCCGAAAATCTAAATGCCGCTGGCCGAAGGCAATGTATATAAAAACTATTAAAAACCGCCGAATTATAGTTAAAGTTATTTTAACTCTAATATTTATTTTAGTTTTATTGTTTAATATTACATGTACTTTTTATAAATCAATAAACAAAAATGAAACTGGGAGACACGCTTAATACCTACGAAGATTTTGTCAAGGCTATTATTAATAAATTATTGTAAGAACAAGACTGCACATATTTAAAAAAAAAAAATAAAAGGAATATTTTAGAGAAAGAAGAAAAATAAACTGATTTTTATCTAGAAGTAAAACAAAAGTTTTACCAATTAAAGTATGCATCTATTAAGGATGAAAAAACTTTAAACACTCAGAAAAAGAAAAAAATGTTACAAGTTAAATAATTTATAAACATTGCTTTTTTCTTTAATTAATTTATTAACATACTTTTTATAATTTGTTTTTAGTAGATATGTACAGGGCACGGTGCGATACCCATATTACATTAAGATCCTTTATACCCATATTATATTAAAAGCCTTTTTTTTTTGTTCTTTTTTCAAAAGCAAATCTGCCGATAAAATAAGTTAAAACTGCCGACAATAGCAAATTAAATAAGATTTTTGGCGGCTTTCATATACGTTAATAGATAAAACCGCTGGACTTCGTAAAGATGTACGTAATTCTTTTAAATACCTATTAATGGCTTTAAAAAGGCTTCGTAGGAGTTAAACTTGTCTTCAAGTTTCATTTGTATTTATTGATTAATAAAAATATAATATTAAACAATAAAACCACAAGAAAACTAAACGCTTACAGCACAGCAGAATAAATAACTATTAACCTTGGGTTAAATCAAACCATTTTTAGCCGGGTTTTTAAAATTTTTATAAACATTTTTGTCGGACGACGGCATTTACCAATAAAATAAATGAAATCCGCCGGTAATATTGGATTAAATAGTTAAAATCGCCGGATGACGGTTTTCTTCTTATATTTAGGTAAAGACGCTGGAGATCGTTTAGACAGTGCCTTTTTAAAAACATATTTTGTATAAATTGAACGGCAACAATTTAAAAAAAAACCATTGGTCATTTTATTTTTTCTAATAAAATTTGGGTTTCTTTAAAGGAATTTTCTTTTAAACAAAAAAAAACATCGTACGCATACCCAAATAGAACCTTTTAAAGAGAAGGATCAAATAGAATAAAGAATACAATTTTCCTTCGCCAACTTTTAAAACCGGATTCAATTTAATCCAAGTAGGAATTTCAAGACTTTTGTGGGGTAAAAAGACCCTCAAAGATTAAGACCCTTTGCACAATATTAAAATGTATTTTAAATTGTGTTGCTCATATTTGCTTGGTAGTGAACATATTATTTTTAATATTAAGCTATTGGAAATGTAGTTATTGACAAATATGAAAAAATATTTCAATATTTATATTTTATAAATAGATGATATAAAATTATATATTAAAAAATTATTTGTCATCTACTTAGTTACATTAAAACAAAATTGCATTCTAACGGGAGTCGGCAAGTCAAAAGAGAAAATAAATGGGAACAAATTCCCACTGTCATATTAACATATAACTTAAGAAAAAGGAAGATTTTTTTTTTGAATGTTACTACGACAGTAGGGATTTGTTCCCATTTATTTTCCATATTTGACTTGCCAACTCCTGGTAAAACTTAATAACGTTCACTAAATTATGCTTTTAGTACGGTATCAATGGTGATATTATATCTTACCGTCGAACAATGACATTGTTCCCATTAAACTCTTGCTTTTGTGTTACTCCAAATGGACCCGCTACAGCCACATTAATAAGTCCTTTAAGGCAGGCAAAAATAGTCATTGGAGAGGGTCCAGGTGAATGATACGAAAAGCGGGAGTTCTTTTCTTAACTGTCAAAAAGCGGAGATCCCCTTTTTCATAAGTTTCTTAACTGTTTTATATTAGTCGAGCTCGCCCACAAAATCAAATATTGTCTTTTTAAGATGGCAGCTTGTTTAGGTTCTTCAAAAAAAAAAATATGATTACATACACACACTGCCTACAAATTGGCGCTTGCGCTAATTTTAGCGATGTTCGTTAAAAAAAAATTATTTTTAAATTATATCATTTTAAATAGAAGAAACTACCTATACTTGGTAACAACAGAAAATTGCAGTGATTTGCAAAAGAGGTGCGTTTTTTATGAATTGTATAAAGCGACTGACTTTTGGAGGTAACAAGTTACTTCGTTTCCTGGGTTCTCTGCGTAATTTTTACATCGTGATATTGCTTAATTTGGAGATCGGTAATTTTAATAGAATTTAAAAAAACGATGTTTTAAGAAGAAGAGGATCAAAAACTAAATCGTCCAAAAATAAATATTTTTTTTATATTTTTAAATTTTGTTTTATAAACTATATATTTTTGAAAAAAAAGTATGTATATTCTGTTTAAAACATTATTATAATAAATTATTAAAATACAATTTTAAATACAATATAAATTATAATTAGTTTTATTTATAAAAACAAGTCTTTTATTTCAAATTAATTTGCATTATTACCTTTATTATATCAAATACAAAAGCAGACATAAAGGCAATATAAAATAACTAATTTATTTAAATAATATGTATTTAAATTAATTAAAACATTTCTAGCTTTATATTTAATTAAATGAAATATGTAAAAACCAAAATGTAAATTAAAAACTAAAAAAATTAGGATCTCACAATGCGATAAATTAGAATTATTTCAAATATATTAAATAATTAAACAATTTTAAAAAAATGGTACTTTGTCACAAATATATAAAAAAATAAAATAAAAAGTACTACTATCCTTTGAAAATATTTTAAAACTAAAGATCTTGTTGAGTACATCAATATAGTAGGGATAATTTCCTTTTGCTTTAAAATTGATGCTCGTGTTTACTGAATGCCACTTTAGTAGGGCATCAACGGCTTGCAGTCTAAGTCTTTATGATATTAAATATATATAGAATAAATTTTATATTGAGAAGAAAATATTTCTTAAAAGTTCAGTGACCGACCTGAAATTTAACTTTAGGTATGCCGCGGTAAGAGAATTTTTAGATGTCCCACCAGTCACACTCAGTCAGTGATAATTTCGAGAAGCGTTAAAAGTAATTAAGGTGTTTTACAAAAGGATGTTGGTAATTAGCTATAAATATGTATTAAAAGATTAATTTTATTAAAATATAGGCTTTAATCACATTATTATAGTAAAGTGACCACACCTCGCGATTTTGGTGGGATAGTCCCGCTTTTTGGAGGAAGGTCCCGCGTCCCTACGATTTTAGAAAATATCCGGATTTTTAAAAAGTCCCAACTTGCGGTGGGACTTTGTTTGGTTGCGGAGATGAGGACCATTATTTTTTGTTCTACAAAAAAATTTTGGGAAAAAATCAAAAAAGTACATTTAATTTAACTTGTTTCGATTTCTAAGTTTGAAAATGTGGTCACTTAATATTATACCTTATAATTAATGAAATTCTTGAGTGAAATGTCCCACCAGTCACTATAAAATGCTTAATTATTTTTATTTTGTTTTTTAGTATCATATTTTTTTCTATTTTTATATAAAAATCAGCAAACTTATTATTTTATATTTTTTGCTGTTTTATAACAAGTTACCTGTAATTGAAAATAACCAATAGCCTTTTTTTCTCCGTGTCTAAACTAAACTTCATTTTGCCCGTTTCCCACAAGTTCGGCGGAGTTTCCTAACTTCTCGAACAGGAAAACCCTTTAAGTTAAATCTTGTCGCCTAAGTGAATTCGTTGCACTTTTATCTGTCTAGTGTCGACTTTCTTAACTTCTGACTTTGGGGCAGAATGTCAATTGTAATTTCAAGATGTCCGCCATTGAAAATATTTAACAAAGTTTATTGGTAAAGAAAATCATACAGAATGTAACAGAATTTTTGGTAAGAAAAATTAAAGTCTCTACATCAACAATCCGTATAGTAAAATTAAAACAATTTCCGATGGACGTTATAAATCAGCTGTACCTGACGCTCAAGTACATAAAATTACAGAAATAAATTTCGGCAAAAATTATTTAGGCTAGGTTTTTAAATTTGTGTGCTTAACACAACATATTGACGTCGTTATTTAACGCATCGAATTACAGAAAAAAATCCTTTGGTTAACGCCGAAATAAATTATTTTATTTAAATTTTATTATCGTCAGGTTGGTCGAATTGCGTTTTATCTTGCGACGTTGCCTTTCTTCGTTCGACTTTCTACTTAAATATTCTGTACCTTGTCGCTTTATTGTTGTCTTTTTGTGTATTAATATTTTTATTTTTTCTGTAAATCCCATTACCATTACCTAATTTTAAAAACAAAGACGACGTATTTTTGCAAAGGATTTAATTTTTGTTTAATACATTTACATTACTTTGTATTGTAGTAAAAATAACCTTTTTATCTTAAACTTGATAATAAACTTGTTTGTTACAAAATATAATCAAACCTTTTAAATTTGTTATCCTGAAAGTTACACTCACCCATTTGTCTATCTCGTCAATTATCGCTTGTTTACAGCGATAATTGCATAGTAGAAATCGAAAATTGCATTGTCATGTTTTTAATTGTTAAATTTAACAACCACATCCTAACAACAGCATTGTTTATTTAATGTGTGAGTTTCGCATTTCATAACTTTTGCAAATATTTTTGTATAAAGATGTCACGTTTTGGCACTAAATCTGTAGAGTTCTTTATTATTATTATTCCTTTATTTGATTAGTTTTACTTTCTTCGAGTAATTTTCCCCTAAATTACACACTTGCATCAAAATAATCAGATAATTTAGCTTTTAAGTGTGTTGCCTTTTAAAAACTTTTCTCGTTCATTTTCACATTTTGGCAAAAAGCCCTCCTTCGGAGTCGGGCTCTTTCGCTAAAATATGAAAATAAACTCTAGTAGTTTTAGGGCAATACGCTTTTAAGCAAAATTATCGATAATTTTGATGCAGTTGTGTAAGTTCCCCGAAAATATATAAAAGTAATTTAATAACGTCATTGTAAATTTTTCTGACCAGTTTATTTGCATCTACTGGTTTTATTATGATGTCACATATTGTTGTTGCAAGGTATTAGCAATTATTGCATTTTTCATCACTAAATAAATAAAAAAGAAAACAAGTACGTACTTGTTTTACTTAATGTTATTTGCAAATTGTTAGCAATATGCTGTTTTAATTAATTTGCATTTATTTAAAAAAAAAAACTTATGTTTTTGTATAAACAAGGTGACAACCATGTCGCCATTTTACGTCACTTAAGGGGTATGACGTGCATTGGAAATTGTTTTAATTTTACTTTTTAAAGAAAGGGTTATATTAACGTTTAAACTAACATGTGTCCGAAAAAAGATTTTATATACAGGGTGTTAACCTTTTTTTAATCAGTTACTTGTTATTATTATTATTAGTATCTCTTATATGATTTTAATAAAATTTGGCAATGTAATTTGCAGATTGTAGAACTTAACCCTTAAGTAGGCGCTTGCCTTTTAATACGTAAGTAGTGGTGCGGGGGGTTAAATATAACCTCACACCGTAAACATCCAAGTGTCATATTTTTTTTAATTTTGCCAAGTTATATTTTTAGTTGAGATTTTTTTCAATGTATAGTTGATTATATAAAAAAGTTGTTTAAAAAAATACGACAAAATGACATAGTTGCAAATAAAATAGTTATTATCGATGGAAAGTTTTATTCCTGTCTCGAGAAATGGTTCACCTTGGCACTACGCTCCTTAGTAAAGTTTTTCTCTCTTTTTCTCTCCCGACAGTAATAACACAGTTGTCATTTCGGTATGTAATGTACTATTTAGTATTTTCAATTAGGTTTATCCTGTTTTTTTGTAAGAAAATACTCAATAATAAATTTTATTATTTATCAAAATTTCCTTAATATAAGGGAACGTTCTTAAAAATTTAAAAGCTTGATATTTTCAATGTTACCGTCAGTTATTTTAAATATACTAATTTAGGGCATCAAAAAGGTTTAGTTTTTTATTAATTTATAACTTTTCCGGGAACGGATGATTTTTAAAAAGGAAAAATGCGTTGGATTATATCTTTAAACAACACGCAAAATATATTAAAAAATATAATATGCGTTTTAAGGATCAATTTATGATTAAATAACCTTACTTTTATTAGCTTTACTTTTATGAATTTAACTATATATGTTTATTTGTATGTTATTTCTTCTTGAACCGCCCGCCCTCTGTTGGAGATTTACAATACTGATGACAAGATTATATAAACAATATATTTTTGACAATAAATTAAAATCACTGTGGAAAATAAATATAGTGAAACAAAAACAAACAAACATGCTTTCAAAGCAGATCAAAGTAAAAGAAGAAAAATAATTTTTTTTTAAACAATTACGAAAAATACTATTATTATTACAAAAAAGCATGGCATTTTGTGCCTGACGCTTTTTACAATAATAATTGTATTTCTTTTTCGTCATTCATTTAAGATTATATAAAAAATATAATTCACTGTTTGGTTTAATGTGCTCTTAAAACGTGTTTCTTAGGTTTTTACTGTTACTATTTTATGGTATTGCTTTAAAAAATTGTATTATATTGTTATTAAAAAAGTAGTCTACTTTAATTGACGGTTGGTCAAACTCCTTATAAATTATTTAACCAATTGCTTACAAATCACACATTTAAAAAAATGAAACAACACGTACTAAATAACGATAAGTTCATAAATTACAATTTGTAGGAATCCATATGCCAGTACGAGAGTAAATGGAACATAATATTGGTCACGAAATGACGTTTCAATATGAAACAATGCC
>JACEGR010006476.1:0-60348 GCA_014170235.1 Listronotus bonariensis | reverse complement strand
TACTAAATTTTATACCATTCGAACAAAAATATAATAACTAATTGATATTAAAGCTATTTGTTTACAATCTCGATCATATTTGATGTTGTTATTTCTAATACATTAAAAAGAGATAGATATATATATATATATAATAGGTACAGTGACGGAATTAAAATCTCGTACACCTAATTTTTCCCAGTGTGATGTTGGCTTTGCGTACCTGAATCACCTGAAATATACCTTATTTGACAAATTGTTATCTGTCACACATTTCAAAATTATATTATTTTACTTTTTTAAATTTTGGAAAATAAATGAACTAGAGAAGGCAGAGTAATTACTCTATTCGATGAAAGTGAAGGCCTCTGGGAAGAATAGTTCAGCAAGTTGGGAAACCAAGAGAGCACTATTCAAACCTTCAGAACTAAATGGGGAAATACAGGATCATTGGAGAGAAGGGCTGAAAGTGGTAGAAGAAAGTTTCAAACGAAAATCAAGATAATGATCTGATAGATTTTTTGCGAAACAATCTAATTTTCCTGGGACAGTAAGAACGGCAAGAAATCGTATTAGGAAAAATTCAGAATTGAGAAGCAGTGTAGCTGCTAAAAAGCCATTTTTGACCGATATGAATAAAGAGTTTGCTCTTTATTCATATCGGTCAATGAGGATTTGCACTGGAATATTTACCGCAAGGTATGGAATTTTGGAAAAGATTTAGGATTTTTCAATCTTATTATAGCGGGCAGAGTGTATAGGCCGCAAAATTCACAGTACGAAGAAAGATATACCCAACATGTTAAAACAAGTGGAAGATTTTCTGTTAATGTATGAAGGTATACGTCTTTCAGAGGGCTAGGCATATGCCACCGTATTCGAGAAAGATTTAATAGTCAAGCTTATATACACATACTACAAAATGTTATGTTGCCATCGGTAAACAATATATATTTAAGCAAGAAAATTTTATATACCAGCATGACAATTGCCCCGACCATACAGCAATGAGAGTTTCGGATTGGCTACTGGAAAATAACATTTCATTGTAACATTGGCTCTCAAGAAGCCCTGATATCAATCCAATCGAAAACGTTTGGGGATATATCGTAAAGGAAATTAACAAGAACAATAATTTCCATTTACAAAACAGTGATGATTTGTGGAATAAAATTAAAGAAACCTGGAATAATTACAATGTTCACCATGCACAAATGCTGATTGCATCAATGCCCACACGTTTAAACTTATTAGTGGAACAAAATGGTGCCGCTTTGACTATTAAGCCAGTGTTTTTCTTTAATATTTGAATAAAATAAAATATATATTTATTTTGGAGTCATGTATTTTATTGAATATTAATTAAAGTGAGAAAAAGGTAAAAAGCCAAGTTTACCAAAATATTGAAAATTGACATAAAATGGTAACCTAAGTGTACGAAATTTTATTTCCGTCACTGTACGCTCAATCATTACATGCATATCTATCATATTGGTGCATTTTAGCCTATCATGTTGGTTATTCTGATACCTAATCATGCAATGTTGTCACGTTGACAGTGCTTTTTTGACGTTGATTCGACCGATTTCATTGTTTGTTAATTCATTAGTTTCTTAATTCTTTGGCTTATTTTAACGTAATTATCGTTACTCGCAGTTCCAAACTTTTTAAGAGTTTAAATTTTGTTGTTTTGTTGTGTCCGTAGTGATTTAAATTTGTTCTTTTAAGAACAAACATAGATTAAAATGTTGAAGCAGTTAAACAGAAGATGCAAGAAGCTTGTTGCTTCTTTAATATGCCATTTTGAGCAAGAACGCGAAAATAATGGACTTTTGTTGCCTGTAGCTGCAGTAAGAGAAGTTAGTTTCAATAAATTCTTTTAGTTAAAATATTATAGTTGTTTTTTTAAATCAATATCATTATAAATACCCGACTAGAAATAATGTAATTCTAATCCAGTTAATAGGGATTTAGTGGTTTAGTGGATAAATCCATGTTTCTATATTGAATTTGTGATACCTGGATTTTTTAAAATAAAATTATTTTTCTTTATTTGTGTTATTACTTCATTTTTGTAACAAAAATTATGACATTATCTAAAATCAACAAATTCTTTAACCGAAAAATGCTTTGTGTTTTTCAACAAAACTTAGATTCTCATGACAACTTGGCAACAGGGCAAATTTGAAGGTTCGTGACGTGCAACGGATTTAGTTTTAGATAAAGTGTAGTTCTATTTTCAAAATTATGCCAGCTGTAGGTATACAGGGTGTAACACCGGAACGAAACTTTAAGGTGTAATTCCTTTCGTTATTTTATGAAAAGAAGTTCCTATAAACATATGTCCGGAGTTGCTTTCTTACTGAGATACAGGGCGTTAAAATTTAAGAAGAAAATCAGTTTTTTTAAATATTTTTTATATGCTTACGCCGAATAGAATAAAATTTATTATATTTATTAAAAATAATAAGGACCTTATTTAGCTTTACCCAGATTGTTATTATTGAGTCCAGTGGCGTCTCAGTGGGCACCGCAACTTATATTATTGAGAAAAAAGAACGGCACTGACTTTTTTGACGTTTTAATATTTTTTTATAATTAAGCAATTATTAATACAAATTTTAAGTTTCTTGTTTTTTTGTATCTGGCTTCGTTTTTGAGAAAAAAGAATAAAGCTACTTTCATTTCTTCTTAAAAGTATTCATAGACCATATGGTAAAAAACCAAAAATAAACAATTATTTGCTTTAAAATAAATGAGCAGTTATGTATTTTATCAAAAATTGTAATTTTTCTTATGTGCTAAGGTCAAAATTGTTTATTTTTAATTTTGGATTCTATTTTATGCTGTTAATCAATACTTCTTAGTATCACTTAAAGTGGCTTCAATTTTTTTCTCATAAACAAAGCGAGATACAAAAAAATACAAAAGACTTAAAAGTTGTATTAATAATTGCGTAATTATAAAAAAATATGAAAACGTCAAAAAAGTCAGTGGCGTACTTTTTTTCTCAATAATATTAGTTGAGGTGCCCACTGAGACGCCACTGGACCCAATTATAACAATCTGGTTAAAACCAAATAAGCGCCTTATTACCATATTTCATCTAAATCGGCCTAAGAATATTAAAAATATTTAGAACGAAATTATTTTTTTCCTAAATTTTATCGCCCTGTATCTCAGTAAGGAAGCAACTCCGGACATTTGTTTATAGAAACTTTTTTCATAAAATAACATAAGGAATCACACCTTGAAGTTTCGTATCGTTGTTAAAAAACATCCTGTATATAGAATAATGTTTTTGAATTTGCAATCGTTAATTGTTTTTTAGTTCTACCATAGAGTAAGGAAATTATAAAAGTTATCATGGAATAGCCGATTTAAGGACAGGTCATGCGAAAACTCGCAATATAATTTTATGCGTTTCTCGTTGAAATACCGCCAGTTAGTCATTTCAGTAAGCTTACGTGTCTCCCCACCGGTGATGTTACACGAGGCGAGGCTTCGACCGACGCATTTAAAGTGTAAACTGGAAAAAACAAGCCTCCGCAAGGCAGCGCTGAGCCTGCCGCAAAAGGAGGAAATTTTAGCATGCTATGGTTTCTCTTATCCGTAGGTATGTTACTTTATGGTTCTACGTAATATTGAAACCAATGTTAACCCGCAACTACAGACGTAAAACTATATAAACGCTGTCACAGACGTGTGGTCAAATAAACCCCTATATTGAAAAGGTTATTTCATGCACCTCACCCCAATAAGAAACTGCCAACTTTTTTTAGTTGCTATGGTAACCATATTAAATATACAGTTAGGCTTTTAATTGGCTGAAAATACTGATGTGAAAATTTTAAAATAATTCTCGTATGTGCAAAACAGCTCTTAGCCCATGTAATTACCATAACCACGTTTGTTACTTTACCTTATCCGATGATACACTAAAACAATGTACTTTCTCGATATGGAATACAAAACCACGGTACCCATATAGTGGTACTCGTATTTATAACGGTGCTGAACTAATAGTGACAAGCTGATGAAGCTCGCTCCGCTCCGGGCCATATCGGCAGTTCAACCGTGGAACATGCTTCTGCACCACACCCTTTACCAAGAATTCTCATAATTTGTTATATTTAGCATAACGGAGCGATTTAATTCTGACATTGTTGCGGTGTCTTCCGCATTTTAGAGTTTAACATTTCCTGAATTAGGATGTTACAATACGGGTATTTGGGGAAATTGGGAAATATAACATCTAGAAGATTAATATGCCTAATTTAGACATTTGAAATTGTTTCCTAAAGTTGCAAAATTAATTATAGTTATTGAAATACTCGCTCACTTAAATTCTGCTTTTAGTTAATACATTTTTAAAATACGGTCCTGATATTTTAATATTGAAATTGCAGAGCCAATTTTATTTTTAATTTAACAATATACCTATCTCACATTTTGGTTTGATCCTGATACAAACTCGAATTTTGCAGGAATTGGTATAAACAGTAAGCGCCACATTTTAAATTAATTACTTTATTAAACATCTCATATCTTAAAAAAAAACTCTAGTATCATTAACTTCCATTTTTTAATACCGTCTGGAGATTTAAATTTTAAAAACAATAACTTCAAAACAACTTATTAAGCATTTTATGATTATGTGCAGATCTAGGATCAAACCGTCAATGTTAGGTAAAAGAAATTAACCAACTCCAGCTTAATTATTTGTTTTAAGGCTTTTCTGATATTTAAAAAAATACAGTTAAAACTTATCAATGCTGTTTTGCTTCCAGCAAGATTTACCTGATTAACAAAAAGCTAAAACAAGTTTTGTTTAAAATTTCGATTTAACCAGTAAATCATTTGTTCATTTATTATTTGTGTTCTGTAAGTTATTCGTGTTTTTTACTAAAGTAATGTATTGGTTTAAAACGTATTTTTTTACCAAATTCTAAAAAACGCAGGTCCGTAACAAGGTTAAATTATAATGGAATGTCAAAAAATGGCTTGAAAACTTGGATATTAAAATATCAGGACTGTACTTAAAAAATGTCATGCACCACACATTCTGACATTATTGCGGTGTGTTCTGCATTTTAGAATTTAACGTTTCCTGAATTATGATGTTATAAATACAGGTATTCGGGGAAATTGGGAATTGGTTAATTTTACTAATTAAAGCATAACATCCAAAAGATTTTATGCTTTATTTGTTTTCTGGGAGATTAAATTTAAACAAAATATTATTTGGCTTTTTTCCAAAATAAAATTAAAAAGTTTATTTAACATTTTTTGAAAATTTAAACTTTTATACATTATGTAGAACCATTCTGATCTTACACAATATATTAAAAGTTATTATTCCTTGAAATGAAATAAAATAATGAAATATTTAATATTAAGTTACTTACAATACAAAGGTTTCAATCTATAAACAAAGGTTCATTAGCACTCAGTTGAAATTATTTTAATCTAATAAAATAAAATCTAAACAAGACGCCAGACGAGAACTGGGCTAATGGTTGCGTCTCAAAAATGTGGTAGATAGTTTTCTATAAATGAGGTAAACAGTTTACTTAAAAACTCATTGATAAACTTGTTAGAAAACTAAAAAAAATATAAAAATGAAGTTTGGAGTTTGACATTACTTTTGGAAAAATTAACTGGTAAAAGATACACCTATTAGGTATCCTAACCAGATAAAAAGAATAGTAAAAAATGTTTAGATACATAATAAATTATTTTATGCTTTATTTGTTTTCTGGTTGTGTTAATTAAAAACTTATTACTCAAGTTATCTGCGAAAAGATACAGATTTGAGAAAATCGTCAAGATTTTTATTGAGGGAAGACGTTTTTTCCAAAAAATTGGACGGAATCCCTTTAACCCCCTTAACCCGCAAGGCTACCACCCAAAATTCTTAAATGAGAAGAAAGGTCCAGTTGTACAACATTTTAAAGCTGCTGACGAGTACTTTATAACCCTGAAAAAAAAGTCAATATCTTCACCTGTTAAAAAATGGTGGACTTTTATTATTTTTACTTATTATTAATTACTCAAATACCTGATTGGGATGGCTGTATTTTCGAAACTAATAAAGTTAGATGTACCTAATATGGTATTTTCTAAAAGCTCTTTTACAAATTTTTATATGGTGATACTAGTGATAATACACATGGTACGAAAAAAGTGTATATTGTTTAATTAACACCCTGTATAATATATTACCAATAGGTATAAGTAGTTCTTAATAGTTAGATACATGTAATAACTTTATTGTATATTATGCATTAAATAATAATAATGTGCCTAAGAAAATATTTAAAGTGCTTTTAAATTTGCTAAAAAAATAACAATTATTTTATTTGTTTCAGAACAAAGCACCTACGTAGCTGCGGACTCAAATAGTTCTACAACTACAAAGACATTCGTTCCGTGCAAAGTTTGCGGGGACAAGGCATCTGGTTATCACTACGGAGTCACTTCTTGTGAAGGCTGCAAAGTACGTAACAAAAGTATATATTTTAATTTTCCCCAACAATGTAAGCATTAAGTTAAGACGATACGTTCTATCCAGTCATCAAATACAAGGTTTTGATTCACATAATTATGTTCGCTGTTGAGACAATTTTCTGGTAAATCATTTTCTACTTGCAGTTCTGTTCTATAGTTTGGCTTATTTTTTCCTACTCAATTTCTCGTTTTCCAGATATATTTTTAAACGTTGAGACAGTCTATGATGTCTTAAATCCTTAAGTAACCAACGTACCTGAGGTGTCTTAAGTAAAGTAAGAGGCGGTATATTAACACGGGACTTTTAAAAAGCAGCAGGTATCATATTTAAAGGCAAACAGAAGGGGGAGATCGATAACACAGCTCCACAAAAAAAAAAGTTTATACACAAGAGACAGACATATTTATTCCCATGTGTTTGTCGACAGTGAATCCGATTTCGAGCTTAGAAATAGCCTTACACTTCTGGAATTGGCCCCAGGGGCCTCTATAGGCCCTGAAATAAAGTTGCCGGGATAAGGTGGGGCCGTGGGTGCAATCTGAAGCCCAAGCTGGATTTGTGCTCAACAGGTCTACGACTAAAGTGAAATTTTTTGTTTCGGACCGGGAAAATGATTTCTTAGGGGCCCGAAAGTAGCAATCATATTAGTGATATTTGCATGTACATTTGAATTCTGAACCTTACACTATGCGCGAAAAATTTATACCCTGTTAAAGGTTTTAGTTTGGGAGTGGGAAAATGGCCCCCTATGGGTTGGAAAATCGTGTTTTTCCACATAGCAATCAAAATAGTGGAATTTTTATGTACTTTTAAATTCTTTAGCTTAGATTGTGCTTGACAAGTAAAATTCTCTCTTTGGAAACCAAAACCGCGACTTTCCGGCTCCTAAAGGTAAGCGCACATATGTCGGCATCGGACGGATGGTACGGATCGAAAAAATAGTTTTAGTGAAATTAAACACACACACACGAACATGCGAATTATGGGTAAACCATAGGTAAATAATATTAAAAGTTAACGCCTTTTCACCGAGGTATAGAACTATTCGGTTAAAACCCTCCGGTAGGAATCGGCTAAAATTCTTGTCAAATAACGCAATTACTGGCACCAAACTGGAAATTTCAGCTGGCCATAAACATTTTGCGCATAGTGTAAGGTCCAATATTTAAATGTATATGAAAATGTCACTGTTGCCATTGCTAAGTCTGAAACACAATTTTTCGGCCCCTAAGAGGTCATCTTCCCTGTCCCAAACTAAAAATTTCAGTTAGCCATAGACCAGTTGAGCACAAATCCGGCTTTGGCTCGAACCCTTGACCTCGCCTTATGCCGGAAACTGTATTTCTAGGACCTATAGAGGCCTCTGGGGCCAATTCTAGACGTGTAGGGCCAATCACATGGGAATACACATGTCGGATTCTTGTGTATTAACTTTCTTTTTTATTCTTTTGTTGTGGGACTGTGAGGATTTTTCTCGGATCAACTGTAAAGGAATGTATAAGAATGGCATCTTGGGTTGTTTATTAAGAACTCCTAGGAAAATAATTTGATTAGCTTCTTTTTCAAAAAGATGATGTAATAATAACTACAAAAACATGTCCTCTATGGGTCAAGAGAAATAATCTTTTTCGTAAAAGTAGGTTAACTGAACAACAAGTGGTTTTTTTCGGCTAGAAAAAATGCTAGAAACATTTATAGGATGCTAATTAAAAAAATGGAAAGGGTATAGCCGGAAAAATTTTTGGAATACATTTAGGATACATATTATGCAGAAAATATATATAAAAAGGGGGACATTTTTTGGCTTGACTACCAACTGTAATATAATTTGCAAAATCTATATATACATACTAATTTATTTTAGAGAGTAAACAACTATGTTTTGTTTTAGGGTTTTTTTAGACGAAGTATCCAAAAGCAAATCGAATATAGGTGTCTCCGAGACGGCAAATGCCTAGTTATAAGACTGAACAGAAATCGATGTCAGTATTGCCGATTTAAGAAATGCCTAGCCGTTGGAATGTCTAGGGATTGTAAGTATAAAACCATAGATAATCCAATGTCCACATCTCTAAATATTCTGATTATTTCCTACAAAAATAATTATAGTCAGAGTCACTTAAAACTGAATGAACAGGTCCATATGTGTGCCTTTCTCCTAATGCCTAAAAAATTATTTAAATTAGCAGGGGGATCACCACACTCGATTCGATCAAACCGAACAAGTTAGCCACAACACTCTACCGAGTTTACATTCGGCAACAGACAGAAAAACGAAAGTTGCCGAAGGTAAACTCGACCGATCGTCGTGGTTGAACCCATGGAGATGCACATCGACTCGCTCGATTCAATCGAATCGAGTGTCGTGATCCCCTGCATAACATAAGAAACACGACAAAAAATTATAATATTTTTGTTTTTTAGTCAAATCCTTTAATCTTATTTTTTGGTCGTAATTTATTTAATTATTTTTTTAATTTTACACATGTGTATCAATTAAACTGGGACAAAAAATAAACCATTTTTTTTAAATCTATCAAAATTATTGTTTAGGTTGACAAAAAAATAAAGTAAAGGTTTGAGCCCTTAATATTAATAGAGAATTATTGCACAGTAAAATAAGGCCAGGCACTATTAATACCGGCCTTATTTTGACATCTGAGCTTGCGCAGATGCATGGTAGGATAAGGACTTTCTTAATAAGTATAGTGCCCGGCTTTATTTATGTCGGTTTTAGGTCGTGCCTTATTTTGGTCTTATTTTAACTTCGGAACTGTTCGTGTAAACCGAACTGCTGCCGAACACAGAATCGAAAAGTTTTTAGAAGTAAAAATACTTAAAACCTTGCTTTTTCAAATGTATTTCTTTAATTTTGTAAAACAGAACCCTACAACACAAAACAATAAAGAAAAACTACTGAATTTTTTCACTCTTTTTTAAGTTAATGGTACTATCAACATGATTTGCAATAACTCTAAATATTGGGTACAAGCACTATTTAAATAAGGCCGGTATTAATAATTCCCGAGCTTAATAAGGCAACTTGCAATAATTCTCTAATATTAAGATGCCTATCTGCGCGACTAACAGTTTTTTGAAAACAATTATTTTTATGCAAAAGTCGCAACTTCGTGATTTAATAAATTTTACCAACCCACCTTCTCGATGAAAAATAAAGTCCCTACAAAAAGCTTTCTTCGTAAATTATCGTCAAAGAAGCCGTTTTCGTGTAATCGTGCTTTAAAATTGAAGTATTTTTTCAATTTTTTCTTGAATTTGGATTTTCGTTACTACTTGTACTATAAATATCGATACTTATATAAGTCCAATGAAATTACTTTTGGATTCAACTTCAATGACAAGTAACTTTTAAAGGAGTAAATTTTTTAAATTTATTTTAAGAGACCCTTTTGGAAGCGCATCAAATTTCCTTTTAAAAAATATGTTGGAATTATTTAAATATTGATATTTGTAGTAGTAACAAAAATCCAAACTCAAGAAACAAAATTTAAAAAATATTTAAATGTTCAAATTCCGATTACATAAAGAAGGCTTATTTGAAAACAATTTACGAGAAAAGCTTTTTGTAGGGAATTTAATTTTTTTAAGAATGTGCGTTGGTAAAATTTTTCAAACCAACAATCTGCTACTTTTGCATTTTAAAAAGTAATGTTGTCCAAAAACTGTTAGTCGCGAAGATAGATTTTTTAATGTTAATATGAAGGGCTCAAACCATCACGATATATTTTTATGTCACCTGAAAAATATTTTTGATATACAGTGTTGACGTAAATAGTCCCCCTCCCATGCTAACTTTTGTACCCTTATTTTTTCTTTAGGAAATTTGGGTATGACTAATAGGAGAATATAAACTACTTTTTGTCATAAAAATGATAGTTGCAACAATCAAGATAGCGGATGGGCGCCATCTTAGAAAAACATTAAATGGAAAGGGCGTTCTTGTGGCATATCATTTTAAAGCTCCTAACGAGTAATTTATTACCCCAGAATATAAAGTCAATATCTTCACCTGGTACAAAATGGCGGTACTTTAAAAATTATGTAAGTTTCTGATTTGGATGGCTATATTTCCAAAACTAATAAGATTAGATATACTTAATATGATATTTTCTTAAAGCCCTTTTAAATATCTTTCCAGTGGTGATACAAGGAGTACGACAAAAGATACGAATTTTTTAAATGAAGCAGCTTTAAGAAAATACCAAAGTAGGTACATCTAACTTTATTAGTTTTGGAAATATGGCCATCCAAATCAGAAATTTAGATAATTTCTGATTTGGATGACCTTTCTTAAAAAAGTATACTTTAGCCCAAATTCTTCTGAGGTACAGAAATATTGGACAAAATGGTACAACAGGTTGCTCACTGCCCAACCTCGTTTCTATAGATATTTTATGAAACTTTTTTCTTGTTTAGGTCTTTAAAATATGAACAAGTTATCAACTTGGTTGATATAAAAACTATCTTTTTAGCAAAATGCAGCCGAATAGGTGTATTAAAATGGGATTTTACAAATTTAAGTAATAAAAACTATTCATTTAAATATATGCCCTTTAATGCTTATACTTTAGCAATAAGAGATAATAATTTTGCACCTCTTAAAATAACAGACTATTTTTGGCCTCCTTATGGTTATCGTTATTAAACATAACGATTACGGCAGCAGTTTTAGACAGAGATTTTGCAACCTCTTTTAAGAAATTTATCTTGCGTCTGCGCTTTCGACCCATAACCTTATTTTTGCCTGTGGTTCGCCGATTTTAAAGTTTGCGAAAATCAGTATTTACTTTTATTCTCCATAAGTTATATATTGATTTTTTAATATATGCAAACAGTTCCCTTGATTTTGTTTTTTAAAGTAGATGTAAACAATACAGTATAAGCAAAAAGCAAGTGTGCCAGATTGTAACATGTAAATTAATTACTGATTTAAAACATCCTTAAAAATGCAAGTCCGTTTTAATTTCTTTACACTATTTTATTTTTCTTACTGCTATGAATTTTTCGCTAATTATTCGTTATGTATCAATAATATTTTAATTAATACGGTATTAAAATTTCAACCTTCTTAAATAATCGATATTAAAAATTTTACAATTTGGCAACCACGCAGTTTACCAATAACGATAAAGATAACGATAAGCTCTTCGGTATTCATCCGTAATTAAAGGAGTCCGGTATGGTTAATAACGATAACGGATCATGTTTGCGTTACTGCGCAGTCTCAGAATAAAGTTAACCACAACGGAATTGATATTGTTACGGAATCTAAAATTAAGTGTTCAGTTTGTAGAATTGTAAAAATTAGGGCTATTTAATTTAGTTCGATAATTTATTTCAATAATTTTCCCTAGTTTCTCCAAGTTCTTCCATGACTTTCGAAGGTTTTCGGAAACACTGGAGTTATCCATTTAAGACTTTTATTCTATCCTGTACTAGAAGAATTTTCTAGACTTTTCTACTTTATTATAAAACGGCGATGGAAGACCTGGGAGTAGTTAGTATAGTTTCGTCTTTTGAAGTGTTCATTTCGAGACATTGACAACTTAATATTTTGTCGGAATTGTAACCATAGTTACGTTCAAGATATTTTTTGAAAAAAAAATCTTTTCTAAAAATCAGATATTTGCTACGAACTATTTAATTAATATTTAATTAAATAAGTTCTCAACTACAAGAATAATATCGTATTACAAAAAGAAGACTAGCAGCAACAGGGCCGTCCCTTGAGTGTTTCGCGCAGTGGTGCAAAAAATTATTTGCCGCCTCTAGAAAAAAATGTGTACTGAGATATATATATTTTTTTTTAAAGAGCAAAAATAATCCTCACTTTCTAAACAATTCTGTAATCAATTTATTCCACTAACCAGAACTAAGTCGTCTTTAATATAGACGAAAAAAACGGTCCTTGCTTTAAAATAATACTTGTTAAAATCTTAAAACCTCTTTCTTTTATTTCTTAACTTTCCGCCCCTACAGCAGCTAGCCTTTGGTTTTTGGGGGCTTATGCCCCAGTTTATAAACTATATTTGCCGAAAAACACTAAAACATTTTAAATGCCCAATGGCGGGCTTATCGCCGTCTTGGGGAGGACTAGAGCCCCTAGCCCTATGTGACACCACTTACACCACCCGGTAGGCAGCACGGCCCTGAGTAGCAATCTTTAAAGAGATGAAGTGTTTACAAACTTTAATGTGTGTATCTATAACTCAGCGTTTTTGTCAGTAAAATTAAGAAGTTACTGACCACTACGCCTTTTGTTAACTAACTTTTTCCTAAACCTTTTCATAACTCTGTTAAATCTTTGTCCAGTCCTTCCCAAATTTGCAATCAACTTACTGAATCAAATTCAATTGGGCATTGAAACCTATATTCCACACACCATCAAGAACCCCAAAAAAGTCCAATAACAAACCCTGGCGTTTTCCAAATCTTGTGAAAAAGCCAGAATTATAAAAGTTCAGGCTCACAAGAAGTTTCTACAGGATCTCTAGTCCAGAAAACCCGACAGGCCAGCATTGAAGCAAGAAACTACTACAATCAAACAATTTCTGAAGCCAAAGACTCCTTCGACAATCGTATCAAAAACAAAGTTCTTTCTTGCTCAAATGGCAGCAAATCCTTCTGGTCCCTTTGCGAAAACATAATGTAGGAATTTTTGTGCCAGTTCTTTTCCACCACTAACTTTGGAAGATGAAATTATTTCTACTGCTAAAGGGAAGGCAGAACTATTTGCCAAACAATTTGCTGCCAATTCAACCCTTGACCCTCCCGTAAATCATCCAATTCCAACGGTTACCCCAGTTCCTCATAAAATGCCCGATATTATTTTTAAAGTAAAACACATTAAGCGTATCCTTTCCTCCCTTAACACCAAGAAATCGTCTGGGCTGGACGGCATACCAGCAATCGTTTTAAAAAATGTGCTCCAGAACTTGCACCAATCTTAACTCGGCTCTTTCGAATTTCTTACGACACAGGTATCTTTCCGGAGAGCTGGAAGGCTGCACGTGTTCAACCTATTCCCAAGAAAGGATCTAAATCGCTTCCATCTAACTATAGACCAATTTCAATTCTCTCAGTTCTTTGTAAAGTAATGGAAAAATTAATTAATTCACAAATTTAAGTACTTGGAAAAACACAAAATTTTGCACGACAGGCAGTATGGATTTCGCCACAAAAGATCTACAGCAGATCTTCTTTCCTTCGTATCACACTGTTGGAATAAGTCTCTTGAGTTTCTAGGTGAGTCCCAGATCGTTGCTCTTGATATATCCAAAGCTTTTGACCAGGTCTGGCATGCCGCACTTCTTAATAAACTTCCCTCCTATGGTCTTTCAACTAAACTCTGTACTTGGCTCTCTAGTTATCTATCTGATCGACGTATATCAGTTATTGTGGACGGCCATTCTTCAAGCTTTCACCAAGTAAATGCTGGAGTCCCTCAGGGCTCAGTTCTGGCACCAACATTGTTTCTTCTTCACATCAACGACCTTCTCTCGTCCACAACTAATTCCATTCATAGTTTCGCCGACGATAGTACCCTTCACTCCAGTTTTCAGGTTCCTAAACCCATCACTAAACCTGACTTGGAAAATAAACGCAGAGCGATGCAGATATCTCTTTCGCAGGATCTTAATTTAATATTGGATTGGGGCGCCAAAAATCTCGTCCATTTTAATGCATCCAAAACACAGTCATGTTCCTTGTCGCGAAAAGAGTCATCAAATACTCATCCTCTACTTATGAGCGGCCAAGTTCTACAGAGCAAAGACACCTTCAATCTCGTGGGCGTCACATTTGAAAGTAACCTTAACTGGCATAAACACATTGTATCTATAGCCACGGCAGCTTCAAAAAGCTTGATTTCTCTTTCGAGCTAAAAAGTATTTTTCCGCTTCTAATTTATACACTTTATATGTGTCCCAAATCCGACCTCCCTTGGAATATTGTTCTCATATCTGGGGCATGGCGTCCCCAACAACCCTGAGCATTCTTGATTCTATTCAAAGAAGAGCTATTCGTCTCATTAATGATCCTTCACTTACAGAAAGGCTTCCTCTCTGCCCATCGTCGGGCTGTGGGCGATTTATCGCTTTTTTATAGGTACTTCCATGGCTTCTGCTCTGAAGAATTGACCAGTATAGTTCCTCCACTCACGGTTCCCAACAGAGAAACTCGTGGTTCCGCGCGTATGCATCCCTATACGGTCCAACTGGACAGGCCCCGGAACTTCTCACTTTGTTCGTTCTTTTATCCCTAGAGTTTCTAGATTGTGGAACCTGCTGCCCGCGGAGGTCTTTCCTTCCCCAAATCTTCAAGTATTTAAGTCCCGTGTCAACAAACTCCCTCTTACCTCGCTTAAGACACCCACGGTACGTTAGTATTTTAGGCTTTTAGCCTTCGTGGTTTGTCCAAAGAGAAGTTTACTAAACTATTGATTAAAAATTTAATAATGTTTATATCAACTAATTTATTCATAGAAATCTAAAACATTCCTTTTTAACCTGCATTTTATTTTTATATGTGTAGTGCTATTGCCATGGCCAGTAAATAACGATTATTAGATTGTATATTTCCAGCTGTGCGATACGGTCGTGTACCTAAACGCTCCCGCGAGCGTAGCGTGGAGGACAATCGTTCTAGGGTGTCTACAACTGCCACGGACGTCATCGCCGTGGTCAGCCCGTCTCCCAACCCTACGGAAGCCATGTCGCCGGCGTCGGCAGTGTCCAACACCACCAGCGTTATAGTGGATAACGAGGCCACAGCTGGCTGTATATGATATTATTTTAGGCATAACTCAGGTAAGAATGTATCTCTAAATTATTCTATTCTATTCTATTCTTTTTTTCTTGGTTTTGGTTCCTTCAGGTCCAATCCACCTCTCTCCCTTCCCGGACTATGCTTGCCAGGGCTTCGTCGGCGGAAAATCTGGATAATCGAGCTCGTAGCTCCCAGAAATTCCAAAAAGAAAACAAAAATAATTCTATAATCGATGCAATGCATAAATTGTCGGCTGTCAAACCAAGACCTGCTACTGGTGTTACGTATAACCTTCACTTTCACTACTGACAGTTCCCATGGCACGCCCATCTATTTCCCGCCATTTGAGAAATACCTCGTGTTCACCACCAAACAGGATACCATCAGCTTATAGGAATCCTTCGCTCACAGCGCTTAGATCCAGAAGAAAGATGCCGTCAATTTAGCGTGAATCTTTCCTTGATCCCCGAAGGTAAAAACGTCCGTTACGGCACCTCTTAGCCGCCACTCCGGGAAGAACTTTGTAGTCCTCTACGCACGTCCGCACTGGTCCGGAGGTCAAACAATGAGTCCATCTCTAAATTATCACTTTAACTTTCACTAATAGATCAGCCACACAAAATATTTGCTGGGAAACTTGCTGCGGTCGGTGTCAGTGCAGGACTTATTCAGTTTGGTCCCATATCTGTCATCCCAAACAGGTAGTTACAGTAAATGGATTTCAATTCGAAACATTTGTAGCCTCCTTAGCTGTTCACAGGGAAGTCTGGTAGAGTTGTTAAAGAACAGGCAAGAATGCTGAACAGGTTCGAACAGTTCCCTTCCTACCCGAGAACAGGTTCCGTAAACCTGTTCAGTTGTTCATCTGTTCTTTTTTAACAAGTTCTTGACAATGAGGTGAAGACTGAACATAATAGGCATTAATCCATTCTCTTCCTGGTTCACCCGTTCACCGTTCAAACAGAAAGCACCATAAGCCATCCATAAACCACCTCGCACCGTGAACGTTATAGCGTGAACAGTTCAAGCACAAGCTTCAAAGCCTGGTTCGAGTTTCTTCGATCCAAATGAACGGGAATAGCCTAATATGGTTCTACCCACTTGACCGAACGCAGATCACAGAACCAGTGAGAATAGAGAACACAAAAACTAAAACGCGCGTCCGTTTCTCCCTTTCGGTTCGAAAAGAACAGGCTCTTCAGTTCTGCTCTTTAAAGAACGGTTCACTGAACAGGCTACCTCTGAACATGTTCTTAAGAACTGTTCCGTTCTTAGTAACTTTCAGTGACGAAAATTTTTGTGCGTCACGCTCCAGAACCCAAAGAAATATTGATCTGCTATAAAAAGTTTTACTGGAACGCATCCTCAGACAAGGAAAGCGAGATAACTTTAACAGAATTTTAAAACTTTGGATTTTCCCAGCCTTTCTTGGCTTTATAATAATAGTCTCTTTTTAATATCTAACAATTCCATTTAAGACAAACTAATTTTAAAAATCCACCCATAGCCAAAAAAACACGTTTGAGAGCACAAAAAACCAAAGAGGATGGGCTGGTGCATGAGGGGCAAAGGGGAAGAAAAACGGAGGTAGTTTACAGGTGCCCTAACACTTTCCGTCACTGGAACGCCATAAAGTAGAGACGAAATGCTCCTGAAAAATAGTGTATTAAGTGAAGATTAAAACACGGACTGTTATTTATTTTCCTAATGAGTATAACTTTGTATGAGTGCTTATCATTATAAGAGAGAAATAAGTATTCCGTGCAAGTTGTTTTTCAATGACCATTGATATCAATGAAAACATTTTTAAAACAACTTTATTGTGGATTTATATGAATACAGACAATTAATTTAATGTCCTCTGATTTTGTGACGGATTCACAGACACGATTTCGTCTGATCTTTTATATTAACATTTATTTCTCCCACGCCAAACGAAGGATTTAAATGATGACCTTATTTTTTGAAGAATCATATTTAGAAAACCAGGTTGTCAAAAACATAGTAAAATTATTAATTATGCACATAGCCTCATGACTACTGTGGCACACGTAGGCACAAGCGTGTAATGGCCTGTGGTACGGAGCTTATAATACTTGTTTCTTAAAAATCACATTAATAATGTATATGTCATAGTAATGTAAGGAATAGTAATTATCTATATCAATGGTAATTATAGATACAATTATACCAACGCATATGGTAAATATAGTAAAATTATTCACATTTACAGGTAATTATATAAATTTCTGCATGACTGTGGTAAATGTTAACATAAGCTTTGAATGGAGAGGAAACGGCACGGGTAGGGTACAGATAATACTTGTAGCCGCGTACCGCAGTGAATAGCGTCTAGACCTGCCGGCACCGTCGTTTTTTCGCGGACTCTATGGTGTAGCGGATTTAATAAAATTTAACGCCCAAGTCAAGTCAAATTATTGTATTGGTTCTTTAGTCAGTGTCGATTCTCCTCACGGTAACTCTTCTTTAGGAAAGGGTGTTTTTCCTAACTAAAATATCTAGAACAGGAGAGATGTGTCAAATATTTGGGAATCTTTTTATTTCTAAATTTTTTGTAAGATAAAGTAATGTTAGTCACTTGGAACTAGCATTATAATCTAAATTTATTAAAAAATAGACTTTTATTTCACAGCATTTGACTGATTTTTTTTAGGGGTTGGCTATGGCAACAATTAACCTGCATGACTCCCATGTCCAGAGGTTGTGGAATTTGCTAAGAGAATTCTGGTTTTGGTGGACTCAAGCAGGACGATCAACTCATCCTAATCAAACTAGGTTTTTTTGAAGTGGCTTTGCTCACGTGGCCGTTGTACAACGTCAACTCGCAAAGTATGGTTTTTGGGATGACGGTACAATGGTGATGATAGCAGCTTGAAATAATGTACATGATGAGAGAAATAATTCTATTATTTCTATAATTTTTTTAAAGTCCCTTCACAGAGATATGTGACCTAAACTAAAGTAGCACACAATAATAGATTTTCATCTTTAAACCCCGCTTTTCTATGTATTTTACACCATCAAATAACCTGTAAAAAGTTTATTTTAAAAACACTGCATCCATGTATACACTCTACCGTTATAGCGTATTACGATTGAAAACGATTGAAAGTGAAGCCAAGCGCGATTTCATGCAAAAATAATAAGTGAAAATCAAATACTGTGTACAACTTGAGCTTTAAACCAAAAATAGTGTCTTCACAATGAAGGGGGAATATGGTAAAAATAAAAGTTAATTTAAATTTATAATTTAATGATGAGAATATTCCCTAAATCAAAACTTATTGAAACTAGCAAAACAAGGGTGAACGCGCCTGGCGCCAAACAGACTAGCCGCATTATCGAAAAGAATTTGTCGACGGCGTCCTGGTTTTTTTGTTCGAAGTACGGTAGCTAATCAGCGTCACGGTCAGATCGGGGACGGAAGGTACGGGGTGCCGGTGTTTGTATTTCTGCCACGGCTTTTAAGTGCGCATGTTCGTCCACACACTGCGCGAGGTCGTAAAAATCTCGAAAAATGCTTCTTGCTACTACGGATCTAAATGTAGGTTATCTATGGAAAAAAGCCTCTAACCAATGTGACATTTATTATAAAATAGGTATCTTATAAAATAAACCTAGTAAAAACTATTTTCCACAATTTCGGTTTTTCAGATTACTTCTAAACAACTAAATTTGTCTTACTTTTTAAAACAAAATATGGCTGGGTATTAAAATACAAAACTTTACCAGTACTTACCCCAACCTTGTGTTTCTTACTGTTCGTGAGATCAACACTATATAACCATATTATTTATTTTAGGTGAGTAGAAACCATGCCAACGAACCACAAGTTTTCTCAAATCTTCTGATTAAACTGCCGGAACTGCGAAATTTGGGGATTAAACACAATGCTCACTTGGACTGGTTTCGGGAGAATTGGAAGACGCTAGCGTTGCCACCCTTATTTGCAGAAATATTTGATATTCCCAAGTCTGAAGACGACCTTCAGTGAGATTAGTGATTGAAACTGTGAATATGGCGTTGACAAATCTCGAGGTAAACATTATTAAAATACTTCCTATTATCATTTATTTTTATTTTTGGACAATTCACAAAGGTTTAAAGCCTAACTACTAATGTACCGTGGGTGTCTTAAGCAAGGTAAGAGCGAGGGACACGGGACTTAAATACTTGAAGATTTGGGGGAAAGGAAATAGAGGGAAGCTTTTTTGTAAGTAAAGGATCATTAATAAGACGAAAAGCCTCTTCTTTGAATGGAATCAATAATGCTGAGGGTTGTAGGGGACGCCATGCCCCAGATATGAGAACAATATTCCAAGGAGGTCGGATTTGGGACACATATAAAGTGTATAAATTAGAAGGGGAAAATACTTTTGGCTCGAAAGAGAAATTCAAGCTTTTGTGAAGCTGCCGTGGCTATAGATACAATGTGTTTGTGCCAGTTAAGGTTACTTCCAAATATAACGCCCACTAGATTGAAGGTGTCTTTGCTCTGTAAAACTTGGCCGCTCATAAGTAGAGGATAAGTATTTGATAACTTTTTTCGCGACAAAGAACATGATTGTGTTTTAAATTCATTAAAATGGACAAGACTTTTGGCGCCCCAATCCCATATTAAATTAAGATCCTGCAAAAGAGATATCTGCATCGCTCTGCGTTTGTTTTCCAAATCAGGTTTAGTGATGGGTTTAGGAACCTGAAAACTGAAATGAAGGGTATTATTGTCGGCGAAACTATAAATAGAATTAGTTGTGGACGAGAGAAGGTCGTTGATGTGAAGAAACAATGTTGGTGCGAGAACTGAGACTTGAGGCACTCCAGCATTTACGTGGTGAAAGCCTGAAGACTGGCCGTCCACAATAACTGATATACGTCAATCAGATAAATAACTAGAGAGCCAAGTACACAGTTTTTTTGAAAGACCGAGAAAGATAGGAGGGAAGTTTATTAAAAAATGCGGCATGCCAGACCTGGTCAAAAGCTTTGGATATAACAAGAGCAACGATTTGGGACTCACCTAGAAACTCAAGAGATTTATTTTCAGCAGTGTAATACGAAGGAAAGAAGATCTGCTGTAGATCTTTTGTGGCGAAATCCATACTGCCTGTCATGCAAAATTTTGTGTTTTTCTAAATACTTAAGGATTTGTGAATTAATGAATTTTTCCATTACTTTATAAAGAACTGAGAGAATTGAAATTGGTCTATAGCTAGATGGAAGAGATTTAGATCCTTTCTTGGGAATAGGTTAAACACGTGCATCTTTCCAGCTCTCCGGAAAGATACCTGTGTCGTAAGAAATTCGAAAGAGCCGAGTTAAGATTGGTGCGAGTTCTGGGGCACATTTTTTTAAAGGGGCTGCTGATATGCCGTCCAGCCCTGAAGATTTCTTGGTGTTAGGAGAAAAAAGGATACGCTTAATGTGTTTTACCTTAAAAATATTATTGGGCATTTTATAAGGAACTGGGGTAATAACTGGAATTGGATGATTTACGGAAGGGTCAAGGGGGGCAGCAAATTGTTTAGCAAATAGTTCTGCTTTTCCTTTAGCGGTAGAAACAATTTCATCTTCCAAAGTTAGTGGTGGAAAAGAACTGGTACAAAAATTCCTACTTATGTTTTTCGCAAAGGACCAGAAAGATTTACTGCCATTTGAGCAATAAAGAAATTTGTTTTTAATACGATGGTCGAATCAGTCTTTGGCTTCAGAAATTGTTTGATTGATCATTCATTATATCATATCTTCATATTATCAATATACAGGGTGTATCACGGTCGATGGTACGTTAGACGTTTACGGAAAGGGACATTGGAATTTTTGAAAGTTTGGCAACATAGGAAGTAGCTTGTGATCAAATGATCTAAAATATTTTTAATGATACAGCGTTGCCGCTTATACCAAAAATTATCATAATCTTTGGTATTTTAAATGGAACAGCCTATATATTTTAGTATTTTTGGATTCGCCATTAATTTCTAAATCTTCTTGCCTGACATTAACCTATACCTATCTATAGTTTTTGATATATTTGATTAATAATTATATTCCGAATGTTTTGTTTAAAACATATCTCTAAACTTAAAATTTAGTGTGTAGCGTCTTAAGGTCATCTGTATGGGTGTTGTATGGAGATGATTGTTTTAAATTATACAGGGTAGCTTAAAATTTGCGAATTTACCTCTAGATATAAAAATTATATAGTCATCCCTTTTAAATAGAACATTCTGTACATTATCAAAAAATTTAAAGGATACTCAAAAGCATTTTTAAATGATATATCATATGGTACCCTATACCTAAATGCTATAATTCCGGATATAAAAGCAACCTTATTTAAAAATCAAAATTTATCATATTAAGTATTTATCAAAGATAGCCATAAAATGTCGTTACACACAAACTGTCAAATAATCATAATGGTATTTTTACTCACGACATTTTATGGATATCCTCGATAAAAGTTTTGCTAAATTTTAATTAAAAAAACTTGCTTTATTTAGGAAACCATAACATTTAGATATAGGAATATGTCATATCATTTGAAAACACCTTTGATGGTCATTCAGATTCTTTAATAATCTACGGGGTGTTCCGTTAAAAAATTACTTTTATTATTTTTATATCTAGAGGTAAAATCATTACGCAACCTTGTATAGTTCAAAACGAATGTTTCCATACTAACCAATGAGAGGATCTCGAGATGCTACACCCTGAATGTCAAGTTTCCACGAATGCAGATGGAGTAATAATAGCTGAATATGCCGTAGCACGTTAAATTGAGCTAAAACGCGATTCGCTGCCGTTTTTAAAAATTTCTTTGGAAAGAAAGTTGTATATAGAAAATTTTCTTGAAATGAACCAAAGACTATCGGAAAGTTGGTTATTTTTACGGTTTTTTAATTTTGGGAAATTTTATGTGTTAACTATTATCATGACCAAAAATCAATTAACTTTCCGATAATCTTTGGATCAGTTAAAAACTTTTTTATATACAACTTTTTTCCAAAACAAATATTTTAAAAACGGCAGCGAATCGCGTTTTAGCTCAATTTAACGTGCTACGGCATCCTCTTAATTAGAAATATGTTTTCAAACAAAATATTAAAAATAATTATTAACCCAAAAACCGTTCGAGATAGGTATAGGATAATATCAGGCAAAAGATTTAGGAACTAATGGCGGATCCAAAAATACTTAAATATATAGGGTGTTCCATTTTGAAATATTAAAGATTTTTCTACTTTATTGTATAGGTGGCAATGCTGCATCATTAAAAATTTTTTAAATTGGTAGATTACAAGCAACTACCTACGCTGCCAAATTAAAAAAAAACCGTTTTCCGTAAACATCGAAAGTGATATACCCTGTATAAGTTGTTTTCTTATTAGAAACAAATACCGTCTATATTTTTGACCCATTCTGATAACTTAGGAACAATTAAAGTTATCAAGATGCGGTTTGGCAGAAAGCTTTAGATTCTTTTTAAATTTAAAATTATACATTAAAAATAAAAATCAAAATTTTAAGACAATAAAAATAATAACAGAGACTTCGGAAGTTGTCAGTTATATATCAGGTTTAAGATACCTTTAAAATAAGGTATCATCCGACCCCTCCTTCAATTTAAAATTTTGAGTGTAAGTCTCACTCTTGCTAGAGGGTTGCGCTGTTTAGGGGGTGAAAGCGACAAAAAATGTTTCACCCTAAAATCAAGAATTGACGTGTTCGAGCATTACCTGGAGTGCCCAAAATTTGCTGTTTTGTTTTCAAATGGCCACCTGCGTGCCCGACTTGCACGCTGTATTATACATGTCCATGTATCCCTATACGGTCCAACTGGACAGGCCCCGAACTTCCCACTTTGTTCGTTCTTTTATCCCTAGAGTTTTTAGATTGTGAAACCTGCTGCCCGCGGAGGTCTTTCCTTCCCCCAAATCTTCAAGTATTTAAGTCCCGTGTCAACAAACTCCCTCTTACCTCGCTTAAGACACTCACGGTACGTTAGTATTTAGGCGGTTTGTCCAAAGATAAAAAAATATATTATGAATGAAATACCCGCGCTATTTCAAATAAACTGAATATGCATGAAAAGTTTTTTCAGTAAAAACCTTTTTTTTGCTCTTCAAAATTTTTTGCCCCCCTAAAAGATATTTTGGCGGCGCCCATGATATTATAATAATATAAAGATATTTTTTTAATACTTCATTATTCTGTATCTTAAAAGTTAAGATACTTAAACCACTTTTATATCTTTTTTTTTTAAATAGCCTACATTAAGTATTTTATTTCTATTTTTAGGTATATAGGTTAGAATAAGAAGCTGAATAGGTAGATTATGGCTTTGATTGCTCAAAAAACGCTTAAAGAAGTAGGATGTTTAAAACCTAAAACTGGAATAAAAAGCCATACCTTTTGAAAATTTAAATTAACACAGCAAGTACTTATTTCACAGGAAAGAAAAATAGAATAGAAACTAATGTTGAGAATGACAGGGTCCCAGATGTTTAATTTTTTCTAAATAACTTTTAGATTTAGGTAACTGACTTAGTAGTATAATGTTGTTATATACATATCAACGTAAACTATCTATATCAATCAACTCTTTATATTAAGCAATTAAAAATTGCTTAAAATAATTTATAAAATCTTTTTGGTGTTATTATTTTGATTTGGCACTTGGATGACTTTTAAAAAAAGTCTGTTTGATATAATACGATAAGACCTAAAAGGTCCATATAACTCTGTTTTAGGAGTTTAAATTAAATTTATAAATAAATGCTCAATTTGAGGTTAAACTATTAGATGAGTTCCGCGCTAAGGTAGACTATAAACTAATAATATCATTGTAAGTAGTACCTACCCCAGTACCTACATATATCTGTGTATCAATATCAATAATAATGATATTAATGACTATTGGTGTTTAAATTAAGTATCATCAATCATAGCATAGCTCTCTAACGAATTTGTTGTAAAGTTCTTGTACACACATAAACAAATATCTAATTTTAATTTTAGTGAGTGCCTGAATATTATTTTTAATGTGTTATTATGTTAAACTCTCTTAAATCCGGTACTGTTCCCAATTCTTTAAAATTTTTGCTTATTACTAAAGTTAAGACATCGCAGTCTATATTTTTATTTGCAATATGAGCTTACAAAAAAATCTTATTTCTTGAAATCAATACAGGGTGTTGAAGAAATAATTATCATTATTTTAATTGGTGATTCCTTGCATCCTTCTAAGCAAAAAAGTTCACTATAAATTATTATCTCCAAAAATCAGTCGTTTACGAGAAAGTTGGGTCGTAAATACCTAAATGTTTCCAAAGATTTGGCAACGTTGGAACAAAACAGGGATACGAGCGCACGAGAACAGCAACTGATTCATCAAATAGTTATATTATTTATTTAAAAACGCTTTCAATACATTACATTTACTAAAAAAAAATGACAGGACTTACCGATACGTGGCGATACACGTTTAAAATGATGCAGTGCACAAAAAAAAAAAGAAAAAAGCACACAACATTTGTAATTCACCTAAAGGTAAAGTTAAATGTATTAATAATCACAATTCTCTTCTAGCTGGTAAAAGAAATTGTGATTTCAATTCGTGTAAACATTACTTGCATTAATGTGTGCAAAAACTTTTCTTTGAAAATTTCTTTTTAATAAGCAAGACAAATATTTTTTAGACACAGTAAATTAATAAATATAACGTCTTGATTCTTTTTACGCTTTAGGCATATGATTTTAAATAATTAAGGTGCAAAATTAATTGATCGATCGATATATCAATTAGTTTTCTGTGGACATGTGATATTGAAATGTTTCACGAACTATTTCGTAATCTAATTATTTCATTTAAAGCTTCACTGTTGCATGGGGTTTCAGAACGCAACTACTCCGAACAAGTTTCTGTCAGCCTTATGCTGAGAGTACGTCCGAAACTGTACGCATGCGCAGATCGCGCACTTGCTCTTTCTCTGTTACTCTCCTACAGAAAATCTATAAAGGAATTTATTTATCCTGGCGATCCTAATCAGGATAACGGGATACTGTTTGCAGATTATTGCATTGTCATGGGTCCTTGATACGTGTGCAAAGTTTCATAGAAATCGAATCTCTGGAAGTTGATGAAAATTAAGCTTAAAGATTCCGTTACATACATGCATACATACAACCCAAGCGTTCGTACGCTTCAGATTAACGGAAGTACCGAGTAATGTCAAATAATGAATTATTAAAAATGCCTCAATAAGTGACAGCAAATAAATAAACTTTTTACAATAAATTTACCCGTCTCTACACATTATGATTAACATTTTTTTTTTAGTTAAAATAAGTAAGTTTATTAAAAAAAAGTTAAAAATAGGTTATTAGGAAATTGGGCTAATCATTTTTAGGGTCATTGCGTAAGTCTTTTTTAACGTGGTTATCATATAAAAATAATCAGCATTTTTTTTTCTCCAAATTGGCTGATTTTAAAACATATGTTATGAGGAACTTTTTTGGTAAAATAAGGCAAGGAATCACCTCTTAAAGTTTTTAACTTTATTTTTTTAACACCCTATATACGATTTGATAAAAATGTACACTACAGCGTCTTGTTTGTGTTTGTTCAATAATTTAAATAAGTTACAATCATATTATCACATATTATAATGGTAAGGTTAATGGTTAAGCTAAATTTATTTTTATACGATTCGATTTGTTTTTATTGTTATCTTATGAATAACGAAAAACAATCTTATCTTATTGTTTATTGAATTGCAAGCAAATGCAAGCCCCAACAAGAAAATTACACATTATTTGGAATGGATAACTAAATAAATATATTTTTATAAAAGAGTAGAAAACTTGGACAAAAATACAATATATAATATTGAATTAACCTAAAAATTAGCAAAACTGCTTTTAAAATAAGTTTAGCTTAACACTTGAAATTATGCCAACTTTTTGGTTTACTGTATTAGAAGCTACAAATATGAATACATTATTTTTAATTAAAAAAGTTGAGTTATTAGTTGGCTGGTTTTTGTAATTTTATCTTCATTAGAGGACTCATACATTTTTAGATAAATGGTTATTTTAAACTGTTTCATTAACTACAGTTTAATAAATGAAAAAGGAATTTATATGGGTTTCAAAAAAGAGCAATAAGAATCCACGAATTCGGTAAATCACAACGTAAATATTTACCACAAAAAAAATAATGCAATTCTTCTGCTATTGTTGTTATTAATAATGTCCCATATTTATAAAATGTATGTGCCTTCTAAGAATCATTATCAATTTTTATAACAGTAAAGGTCTGGCCATACTTTACCGCACCAAGGCGGAACAACGTGTCTCGGCGCGTTTTGTTTATATTTTTAATTTTGACGGTGATATTATGTCGCGTTGTACGGTCTGAAACATGCCCAGCCAATGAAATCATCCGTGGATCAGATAGCGCCGATGTTTCCCGAACCTAGGTTTGATTTTGGCGGGCGTGACCTTTTATTTCAATTTATTACGCATAAAAATGAAAAGTTAATGGTTTAAGGTTAGTTGTTGTAAAGTTTTTTTTAAATTAACATTTCAAAAATTAAATAAACTATAAACATTACAAGTTCAACGGAAAGTAACAAATAGAAATGCGTCGCAGCCGACGCGGTATGACGTACAACCGTGGGTCGGTAATGTGTGTTCACTTGTAAAAATGCGGTGAGGGGTATGTGGTCGGGCACGGTGCGGTGATACTAAGCCTACGGCATATGATTACAATAATATATTTTATGGTGCAGGCCCGGTGCGGCCTTGGTGCGGCTATGTTTGGCCAGACCTTTATTCTTATTAATGTTTAATTACGTAAATATATCTCTCTATACGAAATTAGTACAAAATCATGACATTTCATTAATTAGGTGGTAATAATACATAAAAATATTTTACCCTTTTAAGCTATTTATACAGGATCTTTATGTGTTAGGTATAATAAAAAAAATATGTTAACAGAAACCTTGTTTTTATAATGATCGAAAATTTAGCAATATAAAATGTAAGGTGAGAAGAATATTAGTAGACAATAATATTAAGCAAGCGCTTTTTTGAAAAAGACAAAATTAAATTCAACAAATAAAAATTAATTCTTATTAAGAAAATTTTCAGTAACACTTATAAAAATCTATTGAAATTAGGTTTGCAGCTTTATATGTTGTGCAAAAATATTAAATTAGACACGATCTTAGAAATTTCCTAGCTATCCTACCTTCGCAAATTCAAAAATTATGGCGTTGGATACTTGTTTAAATAAAAGCTGTACCTATTTCTTTTTACCTTCTAGTGTGATAAGTTATGATTGATAAATACATATGTAGCACATGCATTGTAATAAGTGATTTTTTAAACTGTAACATGTACTGATTGTAATTTATCTGTACTTCTGTATACTCTTTAACCCTTTATAAAAAGACATGCAAATAATTTACAGTAATGTATGCAGTACCAAACATGGTACATGGATCTATAAATACTCGCATACAATTATTTAGAAAAGACGTTAAAGTACCTTGATTTTTACATATTTTTTTATTTGCTCTGTATAGTATAATTTCTTATACATATAATGTCGGATTAGTTTTAGGTCGAATTAAGTATTGTTAAAAGTATTATTATATTTTATGTATAATTTTAGGATATTTTTGTCCCTGCCGTAACGGAAATAATTAAACAAAAATATCTTATTTAGTTTTTATAAATTCTTTATTTGCAAACTGTCAACACATACATACCGGGTATTTCAAAATTTAGTAAGAATATTTTAAGGACTTGAACTACAACCTCTTGGGGATAAAGCCAGAATATGTTGGGTTCCAATACAAAAAGAAAACCACAAAAAATTTCAACAATGACAAACAAAACGTGGTTATTTATCACTAATTAATTAACAATGTAAATAACCATAACAAAAAGTCTCTTGAGTTTCTAGGAGATTCCCAGATCGTTGCTCTTAATATATCAGAAGCTTTTGACCCGGTCTGACATGCCGCACCTCTTATAAACTTCCCTTCTATGGTCTTTAAACTAATCTCTGTACTTGGCTCTTAAGTTATCTATCTGATCGACGTATATCAGTTACTGTGGATGGCCATTCTTTAAGCTTTCACCAAGTAAATGCTGGAGTGCCTCAGGGCTCAGTTCTGGTCCAACATTGTTTCTTCTTCACATCAACGACCTTCTCTCATCTACAACTAATTCCATTTATAGCTTCGCCGACGATAGTACCCTTCACTGCAGTTTTCGGGCTTCTAAACCTATCTTCAAACCTTATTTGGAAAACAAACGCAGAGCGATGCAGATACAGATATCTCTTTCGCAGGATCTTCATTTAATATGGAATTGAGGCGCCAAAAATCTTGTCCATTTTAATGCATCTAAAACACAATCATGTTCCTTGTCCCGAAAAGAGTTATCAAATACTCATCCTTTACTTATGACCGGCCAAGTTTTGCACAGCAAAGACATCATTAATCTTGTGGGCGTCACATTTGAGAGTAACCTTAACTGGCATAAACACATTGTATCTATGGCCACGTTGACAGCTTCAAAAAGCTTGGATTTTTCTTTTGACTCAAAAGTATTTGTGGATTGTCCAAAGATAAAATCACAACTCACCATCTTATACCGGGTGATGCATCGCCGGGCGGGACATAGGAAATCCCATGTAATTTTTAATGGGGTCAATTATTGGCTCCCTAATTATTTTAGAGAAAAATTCTATTAAAATTTATTGAAGAGCATGCAAATCTACATCCAGGGTAAAATCTTTAGATTTTTCGGTTAACCCGTTTGCTAGTTAGATGCTAATATATTTTTAAAAATTGTTACATTATTATCGCCTCATATTTATGAACAACAATACAAATACCAGTTAGCGTGACACAACGGTGTCATTTTGAAATTTAGTGCTTTATTATTATCAAAAAATCGTAGAGCAAAAAGATTAACCATGAGTTATACTACTGAAGGAAAATCATTGATGATTAAATGGTACTATCAAGGAAATAGTTACCAAAAGGTATCAGACATGTTCGCTGCTCAGTATCCAAATAGACCGATACGATCATAAATATGAGGCGATAATAATGTAACAATTTTTAAAAATATATTAGCTTCTAACTAGCCAACGATTTAACCGAAAAATCTAAAGTTTTTAACATGGATGTAGATTTGCATGCTCTTCAATAAACTTTTTAGAATTTTTCTCTAAAATAATTAGGGGAGCCAATAATTGACCCCATTAAAAATTACATGGGATTTCCTATGCCCGCCCGGCGATGCATCACCCGGTATATTTGTTTTCCAAAGTAAGGTGGGTGTGCGAATTTTTTAAAGTTTTGAGGTAAAAATGAATCAACGAATCAAAATAATAATCTTTGATATGTGTTTACAGAAAAAATGTGTTTTTTACTCATAAAATATGCCCCAAAAATATTTGTACTCAATTTTAATACACCCTTTATAAGCCTGGTTTACACGAAGTGGGCCAAATT
The DNA here is from genome assembly GCA_014170235.1 of Listronotus bonariensis. Taxonomy (NCBI): domain Eukaryota; kingdom Metazoa; phylum Arthropoda; class Insecta; order Coleoptera; family Curculionidae; genus Listronotus; species Listronotus bonariensis. The sequence goes on along the minus strand of JACEGR010006476.1, from coordinate 30,507 downwards.
TTTGGTTCGAGGTTTAAATGACAGATGCAGACAGAATCCACGGACTCTCTCTCCTCTAGATGTAAACTAGGCTATAATGTAATAAAATTTGCAAATGGAGGTTTACAATAAAAACATCATCTTATTAGGCAACATCCTGGTTAAGTATGATTTTATTTTACTTGTAACATACATACAATCATATCACTATTTATTTTACAATCATTATATTTTTATTTTGCCACTGCCGATTCATAACTTCGTTTAATATCATCCGCCGATGTCTGCATTTTCTTTTTTTTTCATTACTTGGTACCTTACAAAATAAATTAATAGGATTCTTTTTAATACAGTAAAAATTAAACTTCTACAGGTGTTTTTCGGATTTTTTAATTTAGATTTAGGCAATAGTTATATTTGGGCAGAATATAATAAGTAATAATCGATATAATGTATACTGACTACTGTTAAACTTAACTGATGGCAATATGTGTTTTGACATTTTTATATGTGCTCATACAGGCGGTAATTTGGACATTCACATGATAAAGGACGATCTTAAAATGTTATTAAACAGAACTGTACTAAAGTGGCGTCAATAAATTTAACTTTTTTATTAAGATGTTTTGGTCCCTGGGCCAGTAATGAAATTGACTTCATGATAAGAACTTTTGAAACCTCTTTGGGGGGTTTCTTTTGACGAGTCTACCACGAATATTCATACCGCCAAATATGGAAGAGGCGCTTTTGCCCAGCCTGTCAATGTCAAATGTTTCGGGTGTCGGGCTGGGCGAACGCGCCATTTTTTGCCTGATAAGTTTACCAAAATGTTTTACATGCAATTTTAAAACATAGTGCCAAAAATCGTAAGGGTTACAAGTCACGAAATCATAAGACTCATGGGCATGTTTTGGGTATCGAATTGGGCAGGTTTCGTAACTGTAACCCTTACGATTTTCGGCACATTGTTTAAAAGTTGCACGTAAAACATTGTGGTAAACTTGTCCGTCAAAAAAGTGACGCGTTTGCCCAGTACGACACCCGAAACATTTGACATTGACAGGCTGGGTTAAAGCGTCACTTCCAGGCAAAATCAAAGAAAGTGTGTATATATTATTAAATAAAGATAATTGTGTAGCATCAATTTCAGTTAATTTAAATAACACTTGGTTGCCTGTGCTCGATACTGAAGTATCTTCAGGAAAACTAAAAATCAATTAACTCATTACCTTTTTGTCTGACAAATAATAAATACACCAGTTACCTATGTCACTCATGATACATATGTCAAACTATTTTCACTTTGCGATATTAGAGACATTTTGCACCTCTTAAAATAACAGACGTTTTTTGGCCTCCTTATGGTTATCGTTATTAAACATAACGATTACGGCAGCTGTTTTAGACAGAGATTTTGCAGCCTCTTTTAAGAAATTTATCTTGCGTCTGCGCTTTTGACACATAACCTTATTTTTACCTGTGGTTGACCGATTTTAAAGTTTACGAAAAATCAGTACTTACTTTTATTCTCCATAAGTTATATATTGATATTTAAATATATGCAAATAGTTCTCTTGATTTTGTTTTTTAAAAGTAGATGTAAACAATACAGTATAAGCAAAACACAAAAAGTAAGGTTAGGTTTGATAGTAGAATAAAAAGCAAGTGTGCCAGATTGTAACATGTAAATTAACTACTGAATTAAAACATCCTTAAAAATGCAAGTCCGTTTTAATTTCTTTACACTATTTTATTTTTCTTACTGCTATGGATTTTTCGCTAATTAGAGCCTATGTATCAATGATATTTTAATTAATACGGCATTAAAATGTCAACCTTCTTAAATAATTGATATTAAAAATTATACAATCCGGCAACCACGCAGTTTAACAATAACGATAACGATAACGATAAGCTCTTCGGTATTCATCCGTACTTAAAGGAGTCCGGTATGGTTAATAACGATAACGGATCATGTTTGCGTTACTGCGCAGACTTAGAATAACGTTAACCTCAACGGAATTGCAAAATAAGAGGTGCAAAATGTCTCTATTAAAAAGCATACCGCTACATATTCGTGGTAGGCTCGTCAAAAGGAACTTCCCTAAAAGATTTTAAAAGCGTTACTCTCACGAAGTCAATTTCATTATTGGCCCAGAGACTATTTTATTTATGGTGATTTAGTCTTAACTGAATTGAAAATTTTAGTTATCCAATCTTCTTTTCTAGTTTTAAATGCAAAATGCAAAAATAAAAATGATGCGCAGAGTAACCAAGTCAATCATCTTAATAAAAAATTACTCAAAAATACAAAGCTGGTATTTATACCTGCGTACTTATGCGTAAAATAGCGTAAACGACAATTTAGTTTAGTATTGTTTAATGGCATTTTAAATACTATGTATTATAAATAAATAAATAGGCAACTTAATAATAAACTAGGTATATATAGGGTGACTCAAAACTTATTTCTGAAAATTGATGGGAATACTTAAAGCGTGCATAAAGAAGCACGATAACTTTTGGTGCTTCACTGCGTCACTATGATTTAACAAATAGGGAGGCTTATACCAGGCCAAAAAAAACAATTTTTTTCTAACGGTACTGTAAAATATTATTTATGACGACAAAAAAATATCCAGCTCTTAACATTAAAATTAAGAGGTGCATCATTAAAATTATTGATTTTTCAACAATTGTTGCATTTTTCATACAAAATTTCGGAATCAGTTAATCTTAAACCTTTGACCGATTCATATTTTTAAAGAAAATTAAATTCTTTACAAAAAGCTTTCCTAGTAAATTTTCGTAGAACCAGCCGTTTTTATTATCGCGCCTTAAACATTGGGTACATTCAGGAGGTCCCATCGGCTAAGTTAGCCAACTTAGCATGCTGAGACCGCTGTTAGTTAGCGTTTTTATTTTTTCTGAATGCATTGCTAACTTAAAGGTTGACAGCTGGTTAAATATGAACATTTAAACATAACATAAATTACAGTAAGGAATGATAACTGTTTGACAAACTTTGTAAGCATCTACCAAGTAACTGATGCAAAATATCACCACAGACAATAAAACTGCTATATTTACCTACCTAGTACATTATTATTATCAATAGCACTTAAAACATCTTCATTGTTTAAGTTAGTTTTTGTCGCAGTTGTAAGACCAAAAATTTGCTCTACTTGGGGACAAAGAGGAATATAAACAAAGGAATTATCTAAAAATTTTACGAGCATAGTTAATAAACTGTGGAAATTAAAAAAAAATACAAAATATGTAGTACATTTAAATAATAAATTACCTTTTATACTTTGTACCAAAACTCTATTATTTTCCATAATAGGATTTCCTTCATTATTTACGATCCAAAAATGAGTATCCGGACCAAATTTGTTTTTATCCATAATAATTGTTTGGATTTAAACGTTATTCCAAAGAAAATATTTAAAAGTATTAGCAAAATAAATATTTATCGCGATTAACGTATGTCCTAAAAGTTTTGGCACACAATATTTATCGTTTTTTTAATGAAGAAATTTATTTAAACACAAACTAGTTATCATAAATTACAACTCAATACTTAACTAAATTATACTATCGAATTATGTGGAGTGGCCCATTCTGCTCTACCAGACGCAAATTTCTTCGAATGTTTCTCATGAGGTGCTGGACGGAATTTAGTTCAATTTCTCTTAATTTCTCGTAAATTCGCCGTCTTAATTGTTCCTCATCTTGTGCTTCCCAGCCTCCATGATAAACCTTTCTAGACAGTACTCCAAAATCCTCTATTGGGCGAGTCTGCGGCAAGTTTGGAGGATTATCGTTTTTGGGAACAAAAGGTATGTGGTGTTGTCGAAGTTTGGGTATATCTTGAGTAATAGCATGATGCTAGGTCTGGCCAAAACATGATATCGTCATTAGCATGATGTTCGCGGACAAACTGAAGCAATTTGGAAAGGCAGTTATCAATATAGCTCTGACTATTGAAAGCTTCACCCCTCACTCTTCCCACAAATGGTCGGGATACACCCTGTTAGAAATTGCGCAACAGACAAGGATTTTATCTGCAAATTTCGCTTTATGTTTGTATCTAACATTGTCAGGGCATTCCTCTACGTTGTCCGTATAAAATCCATCGTTTCCCTTCATTTCAGAATTACTCAAAGTGAAATACTTTTCGTCATCTAAAATAATGATTTTTTCATTGGCAAAATGTACCCGCCTCAGTTGACGACAACATCTTGGTATACGAAGAAACTGCGCTTGAGGGGATTTGGGGCACTTACGTCTTTTTCGATATTTAAGACCATTCGTCCTCAATTCCAACGATATCGTACTCTTAGAAGATCTGTATTGCCTAGCCAGTCTCCTCGTTGACATTCCAATCTGGTTTTTGCTCTTCTCACCAATCTCTCTGACCTCTGTGCGGTAAATGCACGTGGTCTTCCACTTTTGGGAGGTTCAGACATGGTATTCCCTGCTCGCACTCCGCTATTGTTCTATAAATGGTTCTGCGTGAAATGTTTTCATTCTGGAATATTCGACAGATTTCAGCTTTGGGTATCCGTCCAACTAACTTGTAGATACTTTTTCTTATTTCTAATTTATACGACATCTTAAAGCGAAAACTTCCAAATAAATAAATCTCAACTGACAGTAAATAAAGTAAATAAACTTCTGTTTTCAAAGGCAACTTCATATTATTTTGTTTTTGTTAAAATTAAAGACAATGAGTTTTGTGCCAAAACTTTTAGAACATACGTTATTAGCAAGCTTCCATTTCAAATATTAAATGTCAAACTATCAAAATCCGCTGTTTTAAAACGCCAGCGGTCATTTTTACGCTAAGCAAAATACTCAGCCGCTATCGAAAAAGCAGTAATCACCTTTGCATTCAGAGTGACTTCTAACTAAGCAATCTCAGCCACTGCCGCTGGGACAACCTGAATGCGTCCATTAATTAATTCTTTTTATTTTGTTAGGTACTTAGATTCTGGATTTTTAAAACTACCATAAATACCAATATCTTTATAAAACAAATAATTATTCTTAAGGGAAAATATGCTCTATAAGAAAGGTCTTTTAACATTTTTCGATAAATTCGTTCCTTTCAAAGTTATTCAATGCTAAAATAAATTTTCATTTCAATTTTAACATTGAATAATTTTGAAAGAAAATAATTCATTAAAAATGTTAAAAGGCCTTTTGTAAAGCACAAAAGTTTCCTTAAAAATAATTATTTGTTTTATAAAGATATTAATTTATTGTAGTTTAAAAAATTCAGAATTTGAAGTGACAAAGTCAAAAAATTTAATGTTAAAGGCGCGATTACAAGAAAACAGCTCGTTCTACGGAAATTTTCTAGGAGAGCTTTTTGTAGAGAATTTAATTTTCTTTAAGAATAAAAATTGGTCGAATGTTTGAGAGTGACTGATTACGAAATTTTGTATAAAAAATGCAACAATTGTTGAGAAATAAATAATTTTAATGATGTACCTCTTATTTTCAATATTAAGGGCTAAAAATTTAAAAATATTTTTCTTTTGTCATCATAAACAATATTTTTACAGTACCGTAGGTAATTTTTTTCTTCAGTCTAGTAAGTCTCAAGAATTTTTAGTTTCATTACATTTTTTATATTTTTATTATAGATTTGTTATTATAAAACTCTTAATTATTTGTTACTCAGCACTGGTAAAAGGATTTATTTTATTTTTTAAAAAAGTTTAGTTTACTTAACTATCTTATTTGCTTTTTTTATTGCTCTATTTTTAGGGATAAGTCCTGAGTTGCCCTGAATAAAAATTAATGTTACAGCTCATTGTTATTGCTCTTTGTTTATATTCTATTTAAATTTTTAATATCTACCTACTCTTAAGTGTTTCATTTAGATATAGTTCTTTGACTTTTAAAGTACAGATTATAAAAAATAAATTATTATAAATAACAAAAAAAAAGAGAAAAATCAAATTCTGAATAATTGAGAGAAGATCTCTCGCGAAGACCTTTGGTGGCATCAGTAAGTTTATAAGAAAAAGGCTACTAAGAGATAAAAAAATGATAAAAAAATAGATATTTACCTCAATTCATCTTTATTATATATATATATATATATATATATATATATATATATATATATATATATATATATATATATATATATATATATATATTATATATATATATATATATATATATATATATATATATATATATATATATATATATATATATATATATATATATATATATATATATATATATATATATTCTAAAGAAGGTCTCTAAAATGTACAGAAATGTACGAGGAAAATGCCACGACAAATTTCTAAGGCTAGAATTTAATGACCTATGCCAATTTACCTTATTCCAAAAGTGGATTATTTCGGAGATACAGGGTCTTAAAACATTAAATCCGGTTTTAGTTCTTTATAAATATTTTTGTTAATAATAATTGCAATTTCACAACACTTGTCAAGAGGGAGTTTTGGTGGGCGAAAAGTTAAAATTTGCTGCTATTTTATTTGTAAAGTTAAAAAAACATAACTTTTTTGACCTACTCTGCATTTAACTTTTGGAAAACCTAAACTGATTTTGTAACATATTTTACGTAAAAAGGTATACCAGAAAAGCTTACTTGTGCAGCCGTTTTTGAGTTATCTGGATTTTAAAAATTTACTTCCTGTATGGCCAGATCCAAACTATACAGGGTGTTTAAAAATAAGATGTTAATTTTTAAGAGTGTGAATCCTTAAGTAGTTTTATAAAGAAAAGTTTAAATAATTCTAAATGGCTTAATTTTTGAGATACAGGGTGTTAAAAATTTTAAAAATTCCCTTTTTACCTCAATTTTAACTAAACAGAGTTATTGTAAAAAAGGGGCACAAAAATATCGGCATATTGTATATTATAGTTACTTAGCTTGACCTGTTTATTTGTTATTTGTTATTTATTATGGTGAAATCAAGTAATTGGAATTTAACTTGATGACAATACAATATAATATATTCTTCAGGATTGCAAATCCAAGATGATTCCCAATACAAAATGGCGGATAACATATTACTTCACCACAACCTCAATATGGGTATCAAATGAAAGGGCTTTATTGGTCGAATAGAGATAACTATTAAAAAATAAAATACAAGATGGCCGCCACCACAAAATGATGGATTACATATTTTTTCTCAACTACCTTAATATGGGTATCAAATGAAAGGGATTGATTAGTAGAGTAAAGCTCACTATAAGAAAATTAAAATTTAAGATGGTCACCGTCACAAAATGGCGTACAATAATACCTTTATGTTGTACCCATCTATTATTGATCTGTAATACCTTAGAAACGGAATATGTTATGGTAGCAATAATACCTGCTATCACACCTAGGGCATTATAAGCGGGCATTATGATAATGCCCGCTTATAATGCCCTAATGCACTAATATGGAAATTTTATTGCTTATCCAATTTTATTTTTCTCACAATAAAGGTCAAGTTTATACAAACATATGTATTAAAATAAATTCAATAACTTACCAGTTCCTGAAAATGTGCCATTAAAACGATTTCGGTTATTTGAAGAATTGCGTTCGCATCTTTCCAAATACCAAATATACCATACTCCCGATCATACTGTTGCCTTGATTTAACTGGCAAAGGATTTTCGGTCGCTTTTATGGCCTTTCTCTTATATTTTGTGGAATTTCTTCCATTTTGAGCAAATCGTTAAATAAAAATGCCAACTGACTAACTGATAGAAACATCAAAGTCAAACTTAACACCAGTCATTATCTACTTACGTATACAGGTACAGGTGCAACTTATTTTTATATTGCGAGTAAATAATGTAATTAGTCATTGAAAAACTCTTTTTTGGGTAAAACATAAAGCATTGTATGCACCACGGGCTTTACTGGACTATAATGCCCATCAGGTCGAAATCTAGTCCTCGGGCTATTTCGACCTTCAGGGCATTATAGTCCTAGTAACGCCCTTGATACATAAATAGCTATTTAACATAAAAAAAAATTATATGATTTATTTAACAAATAAACAAGAAAGATGGATAGTGATGACCAGAATTATTCATTAGAATCATTAGTTAGAGCTATACTAAATGAAACACTTATTTTTTTGACTTCTATAGGTATAACACCTTTATTGATTATAACAAATTGATAATTAATAGGTAACTTTCCATAACCACAACATGTTCTTATCGGTAAGTTACCAAACTGTTATCAAATAAATACATTATTATAGTTATAATTATAGCATATTTTAAAAATTTAATATATCACGCTCTACAGATGTTTATTTTTTAAAAGATTTTCTATTAGACTTAAAGTTCTATCTTTGTATGTTATTTTTTATATTTTAAATTATTCTCTCATTAGACTTTGTTATATTATATTTTGTTTGATTGAACTTAATAAATTTATTGTGTATAATAAATAAATTGTATTAATAAGTAATGTGTGCCTTTTATTTTTTAATCTAATGTAACTATTTTTCTAACAACTCACAAATAAAATCTATTACTTTCCATTCTAATGTCTTGTTCAGACGCAGCTAGTAATTTAGTCGAGTAGCAAGTAATTAAGTAGTCTTGTGCATGTGGACAGCTACTATACTTAACTACTTCCCATATAACATTTTTGCCGGCGTTGTACATTTAATTTACTGGCATTGCCAATACTCTTTAATGGCAAGGCATTGGCAAAAAGGTATCAAAAAGACGCGAAAGTGGGCACTTGGGCGTTATTAGGCCACGTGTTGCAGATAAAGTGATGGCATCCGTCATTAATAAGTTATTGGCAAAAAATGCGTTTAAGATGATGGCATCCATCATTAATAGGTTATTGGCAAAAAGATAACAAAAAGACACGAAAGTGGGCAAATGCAGATACTCCCAAGCAGCAAGCTGAAGTCTTATTGACGAAAATTGTCGCATATAGTTTTTTTTAAAAGCTAAAATGATGCGATATTTTATTTGAAAATTAAAATAGGAAAAAACTCCTTACTACACGCAATTTCCTTGCAATGCAAAGTACCATCTCTCGGAACACTGTCCAACTTGGAGATGCAGATTTATACACTGGCCGAAGATATTTCTTTCAAAGCTAAGTGAGATCACCTACCGCAGACCGCTCTCGAATTATTTTTGTCTAATGGGTACGGTTTAGACGATAAAAAGCGAAGATATTGCAGAAACGTAGTAGTTTATTGTCCATTACGCCATCTATCGGTAGGTCAAAAAACTATTAAATATATATAATATTTTTTATTAACACGCCTTTAAAACTATTAATAAAGTTTTAAACAAAATGTTTACAGCTCCTAACAGTCTACTTGAATATCTTGCCTTCTCGACTAGCCATCACCAATTAATCACACAACACACACTTATTAGGTAATAAATACATTTAATTATGTCTATTAAAAACTCTTTTCTTTAAAAAAGAAACTAAAAAGCTAGAAAACCACGTAGAAAACAAATGCAAAACAAATTTTACCATCATTTTATTTTTATTCACTCCAAAATACATAATAAACATTTTGTTTGACCTAATTTTTATTTGCATGATTTTTAACAATAAAATGTTATGAAAAGGCCATTTCCTTTAAATTAGGTAAAAAAACATAAAATAATGTTGTTTAGCTGCCATTATAAATAAAACAGATCAAAAAAATTGCTTTAATGTTAGTTAAATACCAATGTTAATAATATGGTTTAAAAAGTATGAATATGCGTTGAAGGTCTGCCTTCAAAAATCCAATATTTATTTGCCTGCAACAAAAATGCGTGCTTTATTTAATCAGGATTGGTATGCCGCCATTTTTGTATGCTTGCCGGCAATTCGCCTGCATTTAAAATTTATTGGCAATTAAGTGTTTATTTAGGGTTGACTTTTTAATGCGTATAAGATGTTGGCATAATATTGCCACCAATTGCCAATGCTTTACCATCAATGCCAATATGAAAAATGTACATTGCCGGCAAATAGTGTTTGCTGGGATTTCTTATTTTTACTAGTTTGCACGCACAAGAATACTTAATTAAAAACTAGTTTATACAGACGCGAAAAGCGAATTGCGAAAGCGAATATATTTGGCCCAAAATTCGCGTTTTTTGTCATGTTCATACAGCTGCGAAATTCGCCGAAATTCTAGGCAACAACATAACCTACAAATTTCTATATTGTTTTTATTTCTGAGGTGGCGCTACGCTTGGGTTCTTTTTCTTACATATTTTAGACACTCTTCTAAATAAAACGTAAGTGGTGCATATCCAAAATATTCCGTTTTTAAAAAATATTAGTAAATAAACTTACGGGACCGGGGAGTGAAAAGGGGCGCTGGGTGGGGTAAAATTGGTAAAACAAGTTAATGAAACTGAACATCACATATAAAATTAAGTAAAAATAACAGTTTTTCCTCATATTTTTAAGAAAAATATAAAAAATATGAAAATTGTAAATGCATAATCTAAAGTCCTAAAAGTAAGGAAAAACGACTACCAAACGTCAGTTACCATGCAAAATATGGAAAGCATTTGGCAACGTCGGAAGGGTCTGATTCTATTTATGAATGGATAAAAGAAAGTGGATTCATAAAGTGTGTATTAGCCTTAGGTTTAATTAGGGATTAAAAAAAGATTTAACTAGTTGTTTGAGTACACGAAGAAAGAGAGGAAGGAATTTGATCTATAGGCTTTTTTCTCTGGCGCTTTAGGTCGAACGGTCAAGCGGCAAGGCTGCCTCTATAAAGTACGTGCTCAAAGGTAGAAGGGAGATTTTTAATTTGATCTACTTACCTGACAACACTGTGCCAGTCAGCGAAAGTTGTTTTTTGTGGTTATGTCCATTTTTGTTTATGTTTTTATTTTTTCGTAAATTTTAATAAATATAAAATAAGATGATTTTCGCTAATTTGGGTTCTACCGTTTAAGGTAAATAAAAGTTTTTTACTGTCACTACAATAAATATGTCACTTGCAAAACCAATAGCAGTTTTTAGAATGACATCATAATATGTAATCACACCAGTGTTGTAAAGTTTTTCGGTTACAAGATCCAATGAGTGATAATAAATATCCGCAATTAGAATAAACATGTTTTTTTTCCGAGTGTTTTTAAGTGAACAATTCGACGACCATAAACCGATGTATCAATATTTACGTTAGTTTGACAGGTTGGTGACAGAAACTTTTCATGTTTATCCTTAAATTTATGTACTACTTGACCTTTTTTACGAATTTGTTATAATTATTTTTAGTGACTATTTTGCCTTTTCAATGAAATATACTTTTCGGTGATATAGTAAGGGTGGTTTAAAGATTATACAAGTAAATAAACATACCAATTTAAAACCGATAACTCGTTAAAAGATGCTTGTGCTATTACTTTCCATTCTAATGCTTTGTTCAGACACAGCTAGTAATTTAGTCGAGTAGCGAGTAATTAAGTATACTCGTGCATGTGGACAGCTACTACACTAAACTACTTTTTTATTTTTATTGTCTGCACGCGCGAGAATACTTAATTGCTCGACAAAATTACTAGCTGTGTCTGAACAAGGCTTAAGGTAGTACTACCGGTGTAAGAATTAATGTTCAGAAAAGTATAAAACTTACTGGTACTTTATAATAAGAATATCAACCAGTTAAATTTTCAAAGTTCTACAAAGAACTGAAAAAAGTTATAAATATTCTTAAATAATTGCTTTTAACATTATCGTTATGGAAATTAGCAGATTTTATTTTTCTTCAAAAAAGTGATGTTCAGATTTTATGAAAGTTGTATCAACGAAAGAAAAAACAGTTCTGAACATTTTGGCTACTTAAAATCTGACCTTTAGAGCTTGTGGTAGGAGTAATTAAAAAATAATTGAGAAAAATAACAGTGGCGCATTTACCAAAAGGCTGAGTAGGCTGAAGCCTATGGCGGCAGGTTATGTCTTATGAATAATTTTGTTGGATTTGGAATTCAATTTTGTACCTACAATTGAAAGAAATGAAAGTAAGGATTTTTTTTTTTTTTTTTACTCTTTAAAAATTTTTATGAAGGAAAAAAGATGGAGAAAGGGGCGGCGAAAATAAAATAGCCTACGGGCGGCAAAGACGTAAATGCGCCTCTGAAAAATATGCTATGTGACTGACATGTAGCAACGCCATCGAAAGGTTACGATGCGCCCGAAAAAGTTTATCGAATACGGTATATGGGGACATAAAATTGATGCCAGTCCAATACGTTTTTCGGTTACAAGATACAATGAGTTATAATAAATATCCGCAACTGGAAAACATGTTTTTTTCCGAGTGTTTTTAAGTGAAGAATTCGACAACCATAAACCGATGTCTTAATATTAACGTTAGTTTGACAGGTTGGTGACAGAAACTTTTTATGTTTATCCTTAAATTTATGTGCTACTTGACCTTGTTTTACAAATTTGTTATCATTTTTTTTAGTGACTGTTTTGCCTTTTAAATGAAATATATTTTTCGGTGATATAGTAAGGGTGGTTTCAAGATTTGATTAGTAAATAAACATAAAAATTTAAAACCGATATCTTGTTTAAAGATGCTTGTGCAGTAAATTTTTTCGTATGATTTCTATTGTTTTTACGCAGCGTTGCCAAATATAAATACCACGGTAGTCAAATTACCTTAAGCACTCATTTGACAATTGTGGTATCGCTAGAACTACCTTAAGAGAAAATACTTGCTAACGGGAACTGTAGTGGAACCAAAACTAACCAGAACATAAAATATATGCACATATCTCTGTAAACAGGAGCTTTAGAAAAAAATTATCGGTACATGTCATATTATGTTTATGTGTTCTACTCTCCTGGACAAAAAAAAATGGATAACACAATTTTTTGAAATTCAATCTGGGTTACAGGGGTCCCCAAACGTATGTAAAAAAGTTGAAATAAAGTGCTGGAAAACTGTCGAAGTGGAGTTTTTTATTTGGTCTTCAAAAATTTTTGATAGGAACGAAAAAGGCAATGCTAATATAAGAAAAACAACTTTCTTTGGAAAGTGGAGACTTTTTTTTCGTCTTTAATTTTTTTTGGGCCCCCTAACTCATTGTGATTCCAAGGCACGCTACGCCACTGAAGTGAATGTTACAATTTTTTTCCAGTGTATTGGATTTTAAAACCCCATTTTTTCTTAACATTTTCTCTTTTACTTATATTAGTATTTTAATTTTAAAAGAAAATACAAATTTTTAAATAAGACGATGAAATTTGTCTATCGGGTGTCAAATGATAATTTCTTACTTCCTTAAAATTTTTATTTTTATAGATAAAAAATAAATAAAAAAACTGGTTTGTTAAGTTGGTTTCGTAGTTTTCAAATCAAAATAATACTTTTATCTCTTAAGATATACAGGGTACGACAAAAAGTATATTTAAACAAAAACACCCTGTATAGTATATTACCAGTTCAAATATCTTTTAAAGACCTTTAAAAAAATACAACATTTATAGTTATCTTTATTAGTTTTGAAAAGATGACCATCCAAATCTTAAGTTTCCCCAATATGTTTGCAATATAGCGTATATGTATGTATTACGACCATCATAACTAAATAGCATTGTTTTTTTTAATTTATATTTTTTAGTATAGAGATAGTGATGTACGTAAAAAAAAATAGGAAAAGATGGGGCTTTAAAATCCAATACACTGGTAGAAAGTCGTGGCGTTAAATTATTCCACAGGATGTTCGAAAATACAACATTTGGCTCTCCCTGTATAAGACCTAAACCTACAAAACTTTTTGCAGTCCCCACATTAAATAATAATCTTAATGAAGAAAGCTATAACTGGACCAAAAGATATTTAAAATTGGTAAAATAAACAAAAAGTAATTTAAGAATAAATTTTAACACAATTCTGTTTTTTTTTCGTCCAGGATTTAAATCTGGAAGATTGCCCATACTCTGGGACACCCTGTATAAACCATACAGCAATCAAGCAGTAAAAATATGTACTTTATCAATGTATTGCAGCGTTGAAGTTTCTTAAATGGGCCCAATACGAGTAATTATTATAAAATTTTTGGTAGTTCGTTCCTATTTACACAGGGTGGACCACATTTATAGTTCGTGGTCTAAATGACGCCATGGGTACCTTTTTCTGATGTAAGCTCGTAGTAATATAATTTGTTACCTGAAATTGATTTGGATGCTAAAGTTAATTCCTAATTGAATTATTTCACGTATTAGATTGGTATAAATATTTGTGTATTGAAAAAAGGTACTCGATTTAGTCCTCACTGATGTAAACTAGGCTAATGATAGATATTTCTTTTTAAAATTAATATAAAGCGCATTCGCCATCATGACAAGAATTCACCCATTTATGTGTCAATACTGATAGTAGGGGAGTCCACGACGCTAAATGGGGATTAACTTAAGCGTCATAGAGATCTATTGGGTTTCAAAGGTTAGACATTAAGAAGAAAAAAATTGTATGTAACATATACCTTTTCATCGGTGGGGAAAGCGAATATAGATTTTTAGATATGTCAAAAAAATACTTATGTTATTTTGGCTTGTGAAAATCTTTAGATTATATATTTTTCGTTATCTTTAAGTTATTTTCTTTAGAGTAAAAAAAATATTTACGTTCTCGAGCATGCAAAATGACGTTTTTTACAACTTTGTAGCCCTCCACTTTCTTTATGTCACTCTCAAATTTGTTAGATTAGTGGAATATACACTATTTAACATGTAATTAACTCACCCAATCTTAATCTGATGCACTCGAAAATTTCTGATGGATATATTTTTACTAATTTGATTCTTTATCCTTGATGGGCGGCCTTATATACAGGGTTCATATTTGGTGAAGGTACTTAGCCGGGTACAGGGTATCTTCCGGTATACCCAATCAGCTAATGTACGTTTTATGTAGGTACGTCTTATGTACGTAACTTTAGGATGTAACATACATCTTATATACGTACACAAAAGTACGTAGTCCATCCTAAGACGTCTTATGTACGTACATTTTCCGTAAAAATGTACATTCACTGTACGTACACACTGTACGTCTGATGTACGTATGAACTGTACGTATTATGTACGTACATTTTCTTTGATTATAGAATTAAGCTGGACGTAATTTAAGTGAAAATTGGACTTTCTAAAATTTGAATTTTTTGAAAATTTGAAAAAATAAAACGTACAGGGTGTTCATTTATATTTTACTACCTACTTTTAACTATAACCAAGAAGAATAGAAAAAACGTCCCGTATAAAAGGGTTCCCCTGTATAGGCTCTATACAGTGTGTCTATACGTTTGGCGTCATATGGAAAACTTTTTTATTATTGATCTTACGAAAAAAAGTTACTCTTTATAAAAAGTTCTGTATGGTCTAAAACCTAAAAGCAACCATCAGTTATTAAATTGCATCCGTCATCTACGAGGATTGTCCAAAAATGTTATGTTTGCTTAAGAGTAAAGTACCTGTATTTTTGCTAATATCAAAATAATCTAATATCAAGAAAATATGTTTATAAATAAAAATTACCCCTAAATATGCAATTTTGTTTATTTATATTAAAAAAATTCTGATTTTGTTTTCTGCGATAATGGTGAAAATTTAGGTTTGTACATTAGTGCACTACATTCCATGATTATAAATTTTATAGAACAGTTTTAAATATATTACCATCCCTAAATAAAAATATTATTATATAAGAAGTGCATTGAATATTGGTTGGAAAATATTTATAAATAACAATTTAAACTTAAAAAAATATAAAAATGTGTGGACAATTTTTTCTTTTTAATAATTTTACAAAACAATAAAATAGGTTCTTTTAAAATTTCAGTAATTAAACCTTATTGTCAACAAAAATTTCAAGAAATTTTAAGCTGTAAAAATCAATTAACTTTATTAAATGCAATAAAAATGGCATGCAAACAAAAATTCTTAAGCTGTTTTTACAGTTTGAAAGTTTTCTTGCATGCAATTTTTTTCTTGCTGCAATTTTTCGATTTTAACCGCATTTTTCGCTTTTTAAAGATTGCTGCAAAGTGCGCGTGTGCAGATCGAAAAATTGCAACAAGGAAACTTTTATGCAGGAAATCTTTCAAACTGTAAAAACAGCTTAAAACATCTAATGCCAGAAGAGCTTAGCTGAGGTTAATAATGGATATGTTTTTATTTAAGGAAGTAATAGGCTGGATAGTGATTTCGTTGTCACTTGATATAAGGCACTCAACACGTTTCAGTTTTATTAATGGAAAATGTCTTTTAAATTACAGAGGCAAAAAACATTTTGAAACTTTATATTACATTTTCTGGATATCTTATGTAAAGTACACTCCTAGACAAAAAAAACTTGGTTGTCTGCAAAGTCGGTTTACTGACTATAGTCGAACGTGACAACGTCATAAGAAAATACTGATGGAATGGTTGCATTTTTCAAAAGAAATTTAAACAATTTAAACCACATTCACTTTTCACTGCACTTCATACTTGACGAAAACTTGTAAATGTATTATTCGGTTTGTTCCAACAGGCTGTCAGAAATGTTTGCAACCATTCGGATTATGTGCACCTTAAATTTGCCGTTCCAGCTATGCCCTGTTTGTAACATTATACAATTGTTTGTTGTTCCAGCAGTAGTTTTAAGATGTTGGAAACACGTTGGAAAGTGAGGAAACTTTCTTCAAACATTAGATACTGACAAATTCTTAACATAACCTTATTTGTATTGACGTATAAGCAGTAGGCACGTTTTGTTTGTTTTTCGTTCCAGCAGTAAACTGTTGCCAACATTTCTACCCAATATTTTTAACAGTTCTTGCGTTGCTTTAAAGTCCATTGCACCAGTGCAATGGACTTTAAAGCATCATCATTTCTTAACAATTTGTTTTTTTATATAAATAAATAATATCTCTTTTCTAAACGAAAATATACATTTTTAAAGAAAACAATGCAAATTAATTATGATGGTCGTAATATACGCTATTTTGTGAAGTTATTGGGGAAACTTAAAATATGGATGGTCATATTTTCGAAACTAAAAATAACTATCACAAATGTTATATAATTTAAAGGTCTTTAAAAGAACTTTTACTGCTTATGTATTATACAGGGTAGTCTTTTTAATTTTACCTTTTGTCGTAACCTGTATATTCTTAAAGATAACAATTGTTTTATTTAAAAATTTGTATTTCCTTTAAGCACAAAGATATCGATATTTATATACCGGGTGTTGCTCCGTCGAGCGGGACATAGGGAATCCCATGTAAATTTTGAAGTAGTCAAATATTGGCTCCCCTAATTATTTTAGAAACAAATGCTATTAGGATTTATTGAAGAGCACAATAAGTTCCACCCAAAATAAAAATTTGAGCATTTTTTAACTAGCCAGTAAAGAGTAAACTGCTTAAATACTTCTGCAACGTAGTATCTCATTATGCACCCTGTACTCTAGAAATTCATAATAAAAACACCACATCGCCCGTTTGCTAGTTAGATGCTAATAATTTTTAAAAATTGTTCCATTATTATCGCCTCATATTTATGAACAACAATAAAAATACCAGTTAGCGTGACATTACGTTGTCATTTTGAAATTTAGTGCTTTATTATTATCAAAAAATCGTACAGTGAAAAGATTAAAGTTGTATTTATACAAACGAATTAAGTTAAGTTAAACTAAACTAGAGTAACAAATTTCAAGAACTTATAACATTTATAATATTTACATGCCTCAATAAATTATTAATATTATTACAATAATTAATATGTTAGAAATAAACTTAAGATTTAAGAAAATATTCAAATATTCCTCCATTGACTGCTAGACAATAACCGAGACGTTCATAAAATTGTCTTCTCTACATTGACTAACTGGTAAATTAATTTTTTTATTGCATTCTGCAGAAATCATCTAGAATAAAGTAATTTTTATCCTTGTATATCATGCTTATTAAATGGCCCCAGAGGAAGAAGTTATTTGATGAAATATCAGGAGACCTGGCTGGCCAATTTATGGTGTGATGTAGGTCAATAACATTTCCATTAAAAACATTGTGTAAATATTCCTTTCATTTTCTTCCACGTGCAATAAAATTTCCCAGTCTCTATCATCTCTTACATTTTCTTCTCTTTGATACTCCCTAGCTTCACACCTGCAGTTATTTATCACTGTGCCTTTTTGGTCTCAAATTTTTTGATAGTCCTATCGACTGTTGATTTTCCGGGTATCGGTCTATTCGGATACTGAGCAGCGAAGATGTCTGACACCTTTTTGGTAACTATTTCCTTTGATAGTACCATAGAGTAAGGAAATTATAAGAGTTATCATGGAATAGCCGATTTAAGGACAGGTCATGCGAAAACTCCCAATATAATTTTTATTCGTTTCTCGTTGAAATACCGCCAGTTAGTCATTTCAGTAAGCTTACGGTGACTCCCCACCGCTGATGTTACACGAGTGGCGAGGCTTCGACCGACGTATTTAAAGTGTAAACTGGAAAATGTCAAGCCTGCCGCCAAGCCTGCTGCAAAAGCGGTACGAAAATTTTAGCATGCGGCACTAAATTTCAAAATGACAACGATATGTCACGCTAACTGGCATTTTTATTGTTGTTAATAAATATGAGGCGATAATAATGTAACAATTTTAAAAGTATATTAGCATCTTAACTAGCAAACGGGTTATCCGAAAATCTAAAGTTTTTACCATGGACGTAGATTTGCATGCTCTTCAATAAACTCTCACAGAATTTTTCTAAAATAATTGTGGAGCTAATAATTGACCCCATTAAAAATTACATGGGATTTCCTATGTCCCGCCAGGCGATGCATCACCCGGTATAAGATTGAATTTGATCAAAATTTTGTTTGTCCCTTTTTTTGTCCAGGAGTGTATTCCTGCATATGAGCAAGGCAAAGTAAAGAAAAAAACACTTATCCATATAATCCGCCATTTGACAAAAAAGTATTTGTTTGCATACTAAAGGGCAGTTTGTTATTAAACCCCATAAAAAAAAACACAAAATATCCTGGCGTTTTTAAACAAATATGTTATTTTACTTTTTGGTAAATCCGGTAAAGTAAATAAAGGTTGAATTTTAAAAGTATCAAAAACCCTGATGATTTTGTGTGTGCCTGAATGAAGCGATAAATAAATTAGGTTTTAATTTAGCTAATTACTGTTTAAAAAAATTGACTGAATAGTACCTACCTATAATGCTGTATATGCAACAAAAATACGGTGGGTTGATTGGCACCTTTTCTCTGAAATTAAAATATTTTAGTCATAATTAACTAAAAGGTTACGTGTATTAAAAATAGGTTTTTATATATAGGTAATTAACAGTTTAAGCACAAGAAGTAGGGGAGGCTGGGGCCAAACTTAACAAAATTGGATTTAAGTATAGCATTTAAACAATTTAATATTTAGGCATAATTTTTGTGTTATATGATACTTTCGTTTTTAGGTATAATAATATAGATATAAATCAAACATAAAAAAGTTGACTCCAAAATAGATATTTTTATCCGAAAAAGGTAACTTGTGGATTTTTACCCTGTGCTTAGGGCTAAAATTAGCAGTTCTGAGGTATGTATTAACCGAAAATGGAATTCTTTGCATGTTCCTTGTCGCGAAAAGAGTCATCAAATACCATCCTCTACTTATGAGCGACCAAGTTTTACAGAGCAAAGACATCTTCAATCTTGTGCGCATCACATCTGAAAGTAACCTTAACTGGCATAAACACATTGTATCTATAGCCACGGCAGCTTCAAAAAAGCTTGGATTTCTCTTCGAGCCAAAAAGTATTTTTCCGCTTCTAATTTATACACTTTATATATGTCCCAAATCCGACCTCCCTTGGAATATTGTTCCCATATCTGGGGCATGGCGTCTCCCCACAACCATAAGCATTCTTGACTCTATTCAAAGAAGAGCTATTCGTCTCATTAATGATCCTTCACTTACAGAAAGGCTTCACTCTCTTGCCCATCGTCGGGCTGTGGGGGATTTATCGCTTTTTATAGGTACTTCCATGACTTCTGCTCTGAAGAATTGTCCAGTATAGTTCCTCCACTCACGGTTCCCAACAGAGAAACTCGTGGTTCCGCGCGTATGCATCCCTATACGGTCCAACTGGACAGGCCCCGAACTTCTAACTTTGTTTGTTCTTTTATCCCTAGAGTTTCTAGATTGCAGAACCTGTTGCACGCGGAGGTCTTTTCCTTTTCCCCCAAATCTTCAAGTCCCAAGCAACACAAGACATTCTGCCTTTTCGTTTAATAAACGTTTATTAAACGATATTGTCGTGTATTTTTGGTTTTGGTATATTTATTACACCTCTATTAAACATTTTTTAAACACGTGCATATTTTAATCGTATATTCAACGTATGTCATATCATCTTTTAATATCATAAAATTTTTAAAAATATTTTACTTTATATTATGGTCTCATTTATGTGCGTGTTTTAAAAATGCCCAAAAAATATGTTTATAGTTTGGAACTATTAATGATAATCTCATGAAACACTATTATTTTCGAGTATTTTAAAAACGTTTTTTTTCTTACTATAAACTGAAATTTCAACGTGTGAAACTAAAGCATAATCTACGTCTATTATAGATTTATTTTTTATTAGAAAACTAACTATTATTGCTTTAAAATCATTATTATCATTCTCCTATGACAATATCATTGGTTTAGTAATAATATTTTTATAATTTTAATTTGATGTTAATATTTGCAAATATTTGACTTTGTGCTGTATATAAATAATATTGTCTAAAATTCCCTAAAAGTAAACGTACCAATAATCTACAAAATTTACTCATCCGTTCGGCATTATTCCAATAACAGCCAATAACAGCCTTACAATAACGACACGTGATGCGCGGCAGTCGCTTTTCTCCTCGGCTTTGTAACTAACCTTCG
The DNA here is from genome assembly GCA_014170235.1 of Listronotus bonariensis. Lineage (NCBI taxonomy): Eukaryota > Metazoa > Arthropoda > Insecta > Coleoptera > Curculionidae > Listronotus > Listronotus bonariensis. Next base: position 9,577 of record JACEGR010006476.1, on the reverse strand, counting down.
ACACTTCGAAGTGACTTATGAGATTCAATGGCCGCCGAAAAAATTGTAAAATATTGTGCAGTGCATTGTATTTCCGATTGCTAATAAAGTAAGTACCTACTTTTTACCTTTATTTTAATTGCGCTCATATCAATTCAATAGTTATACATATTACATATAATATTAGATAAGAATTGTTGATGTTTTATTTGATGAAGTCGGCAAAAATGGCCGCTGAACCTGTTGCGGAAATTTTCGTTTTGATCTCTCAACCCCTATTATACCTTATTTATAAGGAATGATTATGGCTCAAACACTTGGATTAGGTGAATGTCACACCTTACACCTCTGTTTTGTTTTAATTTTTAGTACACTAAAATAAAAATTATTGAAATATATCTTGGTTATTTAATGGTCTATTATACGTTTTTAATACACCATTTATAAACGTCTAATATATACGCTTTAATTTACGTGTATTGTGTACTATTTTAGTATTATTTTTAATTTTCTTAGAAATGTTTGGGTTGAAAGAAGTCGTCCATATTCTCAAAGAGACCTGATATAACATATCAAAAGAAAACAAGAAAAGTCTCGGTCTTAACACTTTTTACTAATTAACCGTTAAATGGTGACATGTGTTTCGCTCCTAAGAGCATCATCAGACCTAAAAAATGATACAAACAAAACCAATCAATTACAATAAAGACCTTAAAATGCGGGAACGGGACGGGAGCGGGACGAATTTGGACACAAAATATTTCTCATGGATATAGGAGTATTGTTTTATGATGTGGGACCTATTTCCACAGCGGGATATATGTATGTATTCACAACGCATTGGTGTAAATATATTCATATCCCGCTGTAGAAATAGGTTCTGCATCCGTTTCGCCCCTGTCCCGTTCCCGCATCCCGCGTTGTTTTGGGCGTATCTTTAATCTACCCTAACAATTAATTTATTATGCAAAAAACACTAAGATCACCTGTACTTTTTAGTGACTTTGGGTTTTCTTTTTTACAGAAGCGGTCAAAATTTCATTTCAAGGTAAGGACCAGGTGCAGGGAGCTGCATTTGTCGGAGAACTCACAGACAAAGCTATCGGACAGGCATGCCAAGACTGGCTTAAATGTGAAAGACTCTATTATTATGTTTGATTCTAGAATTTTTTAAGTTTCAACTGTTTTTTTATGTTCTATACAGTTTTTGTTGTGTTTTTTATTACTTTTATTTATTAGAGTGCAGTGTTAAGTGTTACCAGTTGCGTCCTTTGATTTGAGAATTTGTTATTTTATTTATTTTATTTTTTTAGATTTAGTAAGCCTAAACGAATGTATTACCTTATACATATACGTATATTATACATACAAAATAAACGTTTTTCGTATACGTCAATATTTGATTTATTTCATATGGCTTTTTTAACGTAAAATTTATTCTAAATATAAACGTATAAAATTTAAGACTTTTTAACGTGTTTAGTAAACGTTACAGTTTTGTATATTATATACCAATTTATAGGGTTTATTAGAAACCGCTTTTTAATTGCTCATTTTATATTATAAATAAACGTATACTTTCAACGTCTAAAATTTGGATAGTACTGCAGTATTAATACACCTATATTAGGCGGACATTTTAACCTATATTAAAGGTTAGAAATAAACTAAAAATATACTAGTGGTATATACGTAATTAAACGTTTATTAGAGGATTCTGTGTTGCTTGGGGTATTTAAGTCCCGTGTCAACAAACTCCCTCTTACCTTGCTTAAGACACCCACGGTACGTTAGTATTTAGGCTTTAAGCCTCGTGGTTTGTCAAAGATATAAAAAAGTGCAAATGTAATAATTTACGCCTCTTTCGGCGGCTGTCACAGCATTAGCCTGCTTTATACCTCTTTTCTGCAATAATTTTTTTGGCTTTTGAACGGTTTACCCGTTTCGTCAACGTTCCAAATTTGAGATGGATTAAAACGTGCTTTCCAGTACAGTGTTTTTCAAAAACGGTTGGTACGTTGATTCTAATAAAGGTAGTAGCCCTGCCTAAACTTGTGGCTTTAAGTTTTTTTTTCTTTTTAAAACTTGCGACCCAGTCATTATGCACCATGTCATTAACTTTCTAGCATTCTGAACACAAATCGGGTTTTATTGTAATTTACATACTTCTGCACAGGTATACCCCTCTTTTTTTTACAAAACCTTAGAGTAAAACCTAGCAAAGCTGAAATTCATTTGACACATCCCTATAACTTCTGCTTTTCCATTACTTTCATTGCAGTCCATTCTAAATATTTTGACCACCGCGTGGTTTTGTGTTTATACGTTTATATGCTTTAAACTAGGGTAGGTATTAACGCGTTAATACTGACCCCCGCCGATTAGTTAATTATAGCCCCAAGGGTACTTTTTGAGTTTTTAAAAACATAGCAGAAAATTGGTTAGAAGTTAGGCGAATTTAATAATGTAGCCATATTAGGTATTAATTACGTCTTTAGGAAAAACAATATCTTATTTTAAAACCAAATATTTGATGCGTAAAGTAAAAACTGTTTAAAAAAGCTAGTTACGTGCCCAAAATTGCTGCTGACCACACAGCTTACTCTTATGGTCCATTGAGCTCAGCTGGCTAGTCTTAAACCATGCGGTGTGGTCTAGTAGGCATATCAAAGATTGCGCTGTAATTATAATATGTATAGTTGTAACGAAATTTGCTTGTTATTACTTACTTCTGGTAACTGTAGCCCCGGTCTCCCCTACACGAGGTGTACGTGAACTGCAATTCCAAACTGCTGTCGTAAAAAGAAGAAAAAAATTTGAATGTCGGTCTGCAAATTCTTTCTTTAATCATATAAAATGTAAAAAGAATGTTTATTTTTTGTCTATAAATATCAATTAGGTAGGATTCAGCTAAGAAAAAGCCACGCGGTCATGAGTTCGATGTATTCTTCTGAGCGGCCAAGTTTTACAGAGCAAAGACACCTTCAATCTTGTAGGCATCACCTTTAAAAGTAACCTCAACTGGCATAAACACATTTTATTTGTAGCCACAGCAGTTTCAAAAAGCTTGGATTTTTCTTTGAGCCAATAAGTATTTTTCCTCTTCTAATTTATACACTTTATATGTGTCCCAAATCCGACCTGCTCTTGAAATATTGTTCTCATATCTGAAACATGGCGTCCCCAACAATCCTAAGCATTCTGGATTCCATTTAAAGAAGAGCTATTCGTCTCGTTAATGATCCTTCACTTACAAAAAGGCTTCCCTCTCTTGCTCCATAATTTTAGTGATACAGTTTTTATTGTTTTCTCGGTTTATTTAAAAAGTTATTTTAAAACTAACGACACAATAACATTGTCATTTTTTCATCCGACGTTTCATCTTTGAGCCACCATTATCAACATTGTTTTTTAAATAAGCAAAATAATTGGATTTAAACTTAATACACTCCTATTTTAATTCTAAATACAACGATATATTACAATTTACATTTATACGACGTTTCGAACCAAAAACCACCATCTACTATTTTTTTCATTAAAAATTACGTTTTTGTGTCAAACGATTTTGGAAATTTCCATTTAAAGGTAAGTATGCATCCATTTATTTGGGGGTAAAATCGTTATTTGTAATGTTAAAATGGTGAATGATGATGTTTTATCGGTTCAAAACGTCGCATAAATCTAAAGTGTGATATATCGTTGGTTTTGGAATTAAATTACGAGTTTATTAAGTTATTAATCAAATATTTCACCCATAAAAAAAAACAAAGTTTATGATGATAGCTCAAAGACGAAACGTTGGATTTTAAATTTAGTAACATCATTTTATAGAACAGAAAAAGTGGTAATGTTAATGTGTCGTTAGTTTAAAAATATTTTTTTAAATAAACCGAGAAAACAATAAAAACTGTTTCGCAAAATTTCGGTTTTTGCCGGATAACTCCGGAACGGTTGCAAATTTTAAAGATTTTAAAACGTAATATTGTTAAGCATAAAAATGCGCAATTTTGCCCCAATTTAACCAACCCTGTATCTCTTACCGTTTCCGAGACCCTAAAGGTGTTCTTCGAATTTGTAACAGCCTGTATACTCGTAGTAATTGTTTTATACTTTTTTTTCATCTATTTTTTCTAATTAACACCTACCGCACTAATCAACCACCAAATAATAAACCATCCCTTTTGCGCACACCCCAAAAATCAAAAACACGGGCTTGAGCGCTTTTCTCTATACTAAATTTTCAGTCCGTAGCCGCGCTTTGTCGAAGACCGCGACTTGTTTGCTGGTTCTCGTCACGGATATCGCACGCAGGAGCTTTGCGACGAATTTGGAAAGTTTTTAAAAAGTTTATTTCTCGAAAAATGCCATATTGATGTGGATGATTTTCTCAAAAATAAAATATTTTGGAAAAATTTGACGGTCAACATTTTATTTCGTGGACTTTGACTTAATATAAGAGACATTATTTTTGAGCGTGTAGTTTGATACATACGAGTGCTAAACTTTCTCTTAATACAGTTTTCGAAAAAACACATAAACACTATTGCTGGATTTACGTGACAAACTGCTGCATTTTTAGAACCTTGTTTTGTGTTTGGCCACAGTTAATCAAGTGCTAGTTTCTAAAAAACTTAAAAAAAAAACATTTTGACTAGAGTGATTGTTTTAGTGGTAGTTCTGGTATTTTTAAGTGTGGTTTATAGTATAATGTATTATAGAAAATATTTTTGACTGGTGATTGAGGTGAAAAATGGTTGATTCAAGAATGCTAGTGGGGATTATTTTCTTCGTCGTTTTTTCAAAAGGTAACTTTTTAGTAACTAATGTACCATCTAAAAAATATATTATCGGCCCTTATTTTTTTAATATTCAAGTAAGGCACGTACAAAACCCAAGCACTGGTGCCGTGGGTGTTATTTCCCCAGTTCGGTCAAAAACATTCAGGTATAGATGGGCCCATATTTAATTCATTCTGAAAGCGATGCCGCCAAGTACACAAAAAATGATAAAGTAAACAAACCTTTTCGAATGCACATAGCCTCGGACAGAGCCTGATTACATATTTTTAGATAAATAATAAAAATACATTGCTAAAACACGTATCACCTATTTACAAAACATTCTCTTATTTCGCCTCTGCCTACTATAAAACCGGTGGTACGGGGCGTGGTACTAGAAACTCGTCGGGTTAAATATTTTTTGCTACAATAAATCATTGTTCACAAAAGGGTTTCTTTACTTTATCATTTTTGTGTACTTGGCGGCATCGCTTTCAGAATGATTTAAATTTGGACCCATCTTTATCAAGAGATGCAAATAGTGCAGTTGTTAATAGTTATTATCCAATTTATTAACTACCCTTTCTAAAGCTCAAGTAATATTATTAAATAATAAAAGCATTTATTCACCCTTAAAAAAAAGAAAAAATTGGTTAAACCGATGTTTTTTTTCTTTCCATTTTAAGCAATTGTAGAACCGGCTAAATCAAACAATTTTTTATACAGGGTGTCAGGAAGGGTGGGGTCTAAAATAATAGGGATGATAGAGTGAGCCAAAATAATGTTAGTACTTCATATAAAAAAGTTCTATCGCGCTTCGTCAAGAAGATATTGACCTTCAAAGTTGGTATTAAAAAAATCTATTTTAATTATAACTTTTAACCTGTTGTCACAATACCAATGGTATTTGGAGTACTAAATAACCCCTTATAGTACTTAGTGCTTCTTTCCATAGGTAAATGGCTGTTCAGTAAGTAGGAATTATACAGGGTGCGACGAATTTTTTCATTTAAGGTACGCATTTTTAACACATGTGATAAATTTGACATTTTGCTTTAACCGCTTAAATCCTTCGTCATTTTTGTACAAAAAGGTATACTTTACTTTAATCGATATCTTGGACCGTTATTCATAAAATCGCAATTTAAGTCCAAACATACCAGCATTCTGTAAGTAATAAAAAAATCATTTTTTTACAGATAATTTTTAAAATATGGTAAGATTCTTGAAACAGTCTTTAACTGTATTATACAGTAAAGGGGCTCACAGACACCGTTTTTAATAATTTTATCACAATTTTAATACTTTTATAAAAAAGTGGAATTTTTCATTACATAAAAAATGCTGGTATGTCCGGATTTAAAATGCGATTTTATGAAAAACGGTCCAGGATATCGATTTAAATAAGGTATACCTTTTTTCGTACAAAAAGAATAAAGAATTAGGCGGTCAAAGCAAAATGTCGAATTTGTCACCAGTGTTAAAAGGCATACATTAAATTTAAAAAATCGTCGCACCCTGTATAATTCCAACTTACTGAACAACCGTTTATCTATGAAAAGAAGCATTATTATAAGGTTATTTAGTAACCCAAATACCATAAGTTATAATTGAAATAACTTTTTTAATACCAACTTTAAAGGTCAATATCATCCTAACGAAGCGCGATAGAACATTTTGTTTTTATGAAGTACTAACATTATTTTGGCGTACTCTATCACCCTTATCATTTTGTTCGACGCAAAGATTATGTCGCAAAATTTATTACACATATTTTTAGGACTTCCTGTATGGACATATAAAAAGGTCAGGGACATCCAATGATGATGTTTGCAGCCTTCTGCGTATTAAAAAAAGTGAAAACATAAAAAAATAAAAATATATACTAAAAATATTATTACAACAAAAGAAGTAAAACACAAAACAAGTTTTTTTTCATAGAACTCAGTGGTTCGTTTCGGAAAAATCTTACTTACATATTTCAAAATGTTCCTCTTAAACACTATTTTTTATTTATATTAAGACCCAACAGAATTAATTTAATTTTATGATTTACATTTAACAATATGTAATAAATATTGTCATAACCGCTAGACTTTAACAAAATATTACCTTTTTTAATTTTATCACTTAATATAGTTACTGTTTACCCTCTTTTATGTTTTTAAATTTATTTGCAAATTATCTTTATAATTTTAATTCTCTTCTTTTATTATTACTTAAACTGAATTATATATCCGTTTTGTTGCAACGCATTGAAAACAATAAGACGATTTTAAAAAGCAATTAAGTTGCCCCATTAAAAAATTACATATAAAATAAAATTGGTTAACGGTTTTTTTGTATTAAAAGCTAAAAAATAATTTCGTAAGTCCTAGCTACCAGATCGGACCAACTTTCTCATCAATCTAGGGTATATAACTTATTTATAAAATGAAGTTATAAAATCTGGCCAAGTCAAATCTAACCTACTTTAAGATCTCATACATATTTGGGTTTTGTACATAAGTTGGCACTCATTTAGATCTCCATTCTTTTGTGCGGCGAAGCCCACAGCCAAGCATAATTTAAGTATTGAATTTGGCTTTTCTTTTTACATTTATATTTTTGGTATGATTTAGTTTTCAGCACGTAATAATAATTTTGCTAGTTATACGCTCTAAAAGAAATATTAATTTTGAGAAACTGTGCCCCAATTTCAAAAATGCAATTTTCTGATTAAAACGAAAACTTGCATATCCTAATGCCAACGATATCAGAAAAAAATCAGTATATTTTTATCCAAACCATAACACAAGGAAACAATATCGTAAAACGTCTGCAGATATTTGTAAAACATGTATCTAACTCTCAAATGTATTTCGAGATAAACTTGCTAGACTGAAGTTGACTTCTTATCAATTTTTATTGTTTTTTCTTTCTACTATTTTCTTCTTTTTAATTCTAAAAATAAAATAAATTCAAAAACTTTAAGTATTATGTCAAAAACGAAAGAAAGAACTGGATAAACTGGAGTTAAAGATTGGGTATTAAATGTGGTAAAACTTCTTGAAATTTTTTAAAGATATTTCTTTTTTCGTTGAGGTTACTCCAATTGAAAAGTAATATCCGGGAAATAACGGAGTAAAAGGCAAAAAGTGTTTTCTAGATTATTTCGTATACGGGGTGGTTTAAAATTTACTACCCATATATTAAAATGTGCCCCCTTCGAGCAACAGACACTAGCATAAATTGAGTTAAAATATTTTAAAAATGTCTGTATTTCCGCATCAAATCTTACGTATATTTGCACCCCTCTCTTACTCCAAGTAGTAGATGTATTTATTGCTATTGTTATTACTATACAGGCAGGGGCGGTCATATTATGTTTTCGAGAGGGGGCCATATCATCATTAAATGCCCATATTTGAAATAAGGTGTGTTTAGGTAATAAAACATTTAATCGGCTACAAAGGATGTGGCATAAAAGGGGGAGGCATGCCCCCCTTATGACCGCCCCTGTATACAGGTTGAGATAACTTCTTTTGATCGTTTAATTCTTTTATCTTTTTCTATAAAAAAGATAAGGACTATTTTAATGGATATCTTGTACCGTTCTTAATAAAATCACATTTTAAAAACATGCATACCTATTAAATAAAAACATTTATTAAAAACAAACATTATAAAATAAAAAACGAATTAAAACAGTGTTTATGGACACTTTTAACTTTATGGTACACAAAAACATTGTTTATTACTACGTGGTAAATTGTTAGTATATTTTTTTGAAATGCGGTTTTATGAAAAATGGTATAAAATCCATTAAAACCAGGTATTCCTTTTTGTAGAAAATAGGTCAATAGACAATGTCAAATTTGCCATCCCTGACAAAAGTTTACACATTAAACGAATAAAAATTATCTCAGCCTGTATAATTCCCACTTAAGGTACGCGCACATACGTCGGCATCGGACGGACGGTACGGATCGGAAAAATAGTTTTAGTGAAATTAAATGAAGCAGTGCACCTATGGGCGGGCGGTTGGCACTGGAATTAAAAAATCCCGCGAGAATATAGCAACTTGAATTAAAATTCGGGTCATTACCGTTTCATATGTGCGATACAGGCCAGAAATTGCGTTATTTGACAAAAATTTAAGCCGATTATTACTGCAGGGTTTTAACCCAGTGGTTTTATACTCCGAGTGAAAAGGCGCTAACTTTTAAGATTACTCTATGGTTTACCCATAACTCGCATGTGCGTGTGCGTCATTTAATTTTACTAAAACTGTTTTTTCCGATTCGTACCGTCCCGTTCGTCCGATGCCGACGTATGTGCACGTACCTTTAATGAACAACCTGTTTCCTATTTAAAGTAGCATTATTCTCTGGGAACTTTATATTTAGAAAAATACATAGTAAGTAACTATGGTTACTGACTTTTTAAACCATTAAAATACATTTTTATTGTGGTAACTAGGGTTACCGATTTTTAATACATATTACATTATTTGCTTAGTTCTTTTATAAAAAAAAGATCCATGGCAACCGTTTAAGAATTATTATACAGGGCGATTCAAAAATCAATCACGAAACTTAAGAGGGTGATTCTATTTGACAAAATCAGGAGTAGAGCTTCATATAATTTTTTTCAAAGTGTCATTCGTTTTCGAGTTACAAGCCGTCACAGTTCAATTTTTATTTTGGATTTTTCGCCATATTGCATTTATTATTTAACCAATCCAGTTGATATTTGGCACACAAATCAAGCTTTTCGGATTCTAAAATGACAAATGGACACCCTGTATGTATGTAGGTAATTTGATTGAAAATGAT